>JAZKJV010005851.1:600000-896978 GCA_037367405.1 Ottelia alismoides
TGTGCCTCAAAAATCATGAAAAAATAGGATTAGGTAGCTGGATGCATGCTTGTTCACATTAGATTATTATATTTGCATTTTATACCCTTACCATATATACTAAAAATTGAATATTGCACGAATAGTCTCCACTAGTTTTAGAAAACCCCAAAAAAATTATAAAATCATGTCTTAAAATTTCCAAAAAATAATGTGCTTAATAGAGTGTCTAGTACCTTCAGACCAAATTCCCAAAAAAATAGGAAAAGAAATATTGTACTCATAGTGTACATATACCCTTATATAGTGTACATATACCTATATTCATATTATCCCTATTATTAATATTGTAAATACCTTAAAATATATTTAAAAACCCTATAAAAATAATAAAAAGGATTGTACTCATAGGTATTCTCTGATTATTATATATTTACTCTATATTTATTACATATTACTTATAGTACATATCCATATTATCTTATATACCTACTTATACATTTATACATATAATAATAACATATTATATAATATTAAATTAAAAACAAATTAAAAATAAAAAAAGTATAATAAAAAATATAAATTAATTGTAAATTACAAAAACGAATTTCATTAATTATTTTATTTAATAAAAAAATCCACACTTGGATTAATATTGTGCATAACTATATATGGACATACATATATAATTTATTCATTACTTATGTATAAATAATAGTAAGCGCTACATCGTGTGTTCGCTGTGTTTTGACACCCTACTCTGCTTGTCTCTATACACCCATTTATTTGTAGGTTTATAATAAATTTTGATTCACATCTGCTTCTTCATTGATTGATATATTGTGTGGTTTGATTGTCGAGGTTCTCGTCGGTCACTTTATCGCTTGTACTCCTGCCTTGTGTGGAGTACACGACCGATTGGATCTCTCGCTCTTTTCACTTAGACTCTAAGATTTTTTAATAATCTATCTGAGTTGAGATAAGTGTTAAGTGTGAGGTTTCTAGTCAAGGCACTATCTCAAGAGTCGTGCAGATGATATGAGGGGTTCTAGTTAGATACAATGAATTGACTCATGAATATAGTCTCATGGAATCTAAAGAATTAATTCAAGGTGACCTGAAGCATATCAATTCATGTTCTTAATCAGTTTCTCAAAAATTAAGTGTATTAAGGTATATACCAAGCTCCAATCTTCAGACTTTATTTTAGACTTGTTCAATTGTCTAGATCATTCCGAAAAATGCAAATGCTATGTACAATGGAAGGAAATCTTTTTATGAAGCAATTTTCTGATTTTAAATTTTTTATAGGATTTTTGAAAAAGTTTTGAAAATTTTTTATGCATTTTTTGAAAATAATTTGCAAATTTTTATGAGTTTTGAAAAATATATTTTAGAGATTTTTCATAAGGGTTAGTGAAAGAAGCTTGTGCAAGTATTTACATAGGAGTGCATCAATATTTAGAAGAAGTGATTTATGAATTTACACTAGGTATTTACATGTTAAGGTAGTTTTGATTTACAGTTTTTATATATAAGGCATGTAAAGAATTTTATTTGTTGTAATTGTTCCTCCTAATTATGGAGAAGATTCTCAAAATAGTTTCAAAACATTTTTTACAGAATATTTTGACTTTGTACAAACAATTTTGGATACATTTACAAAATTTGAAAATCATTTTGCAAAGATTTTTCAAATAGTATGTATAGATTTTGCAAAGTATTTTACAACCATTTTTCAAATCATTTGTAAACTGAACTTTCAAGAATTTCATTCAAGCAAATGAAAGGTTTTTTGCCAATATGCGAAAAAGTATTTTACAAAAGTTTGAAAACATTTCACAATGATTTTCTAAATGGTTTCCAGAGATTTTTCTAGTCATTTTACAACCATTTTTCAAATCATTTTGCAAAATATTTTTAAGTTGATTTATTGATTAGTATATACAAAGAGTTTTTGAAATATTTTATAAATATTTAGAGTGTATTAATTACAATTAATTAATCTTATACCTTTATTTGTATAATATTTTAGCTATATTATTCAAAAATAGGAGAGTACAAGTTATGGCTAAAGTATATACATCATATATACGACCCCCTATACTTAGCTTGAGCCATGTCCTCATTGGTCAGAGAAAAAAGAAGACATAACTCGTACTGAGTATAAAAAAGCATATACCACAATTACTAAATAATAATGAATGAGAAGTCGACTGTCCCCCCTATACTTCAGATAAATCAATCATAAGTATAAAAGATTGTGTATAAAGCAGGGAGGGTCGAGGGTGGGAATGAACAAATCAACATCTCGGCATGTCTCTCCTTATTCTTCGGGCAAAACATCCCTAAGTATAGATAAAATATAAAGAGTTGAGGAGACAGACGAGGGATCAAAGAATGAGTACCTATATATACTCATCTCCCCTATAGTTAGGATGAAGCATATCCTAAGTATAACAATGATAAATGGAATGAGTAAAATAATCGGAAGAATGAAAGAATGAAATTTGAAAATAAGAATTAATCAAATATGTTTTTGGGAGCCTCGTCTGACTCCGTTGATGTTGTGGCTTCGAGCTCATCTTGAAATTCCACCAGTATTGAATCAACAACAGATAAGAATGTATCATGCTCTAAGTATGGCTTCAGCAATTGTCCGTTGATCTCAAAAGATTTTGTGTAAGGTGACAAACCAGATGTCGTGATACTACAATTGTCATGCACATGTTTCACTATGAATGACCATGTCCATCTGCTCTTCAACTTTCCTGGAAAAAGTTTCAACTTGCATCAACAACCAAACCTTCTGACAAGGCTCGAAAGTCTTGTTGTGGATATGCTTGTTGTGTCACTTCTTGACTTTCTCCTTTTATGTCATTGCCATATGCATAGTCTCCAAATTCAAGTTATATGCACATATCAATCTTTCTATTCTTTTCGGGCTAATAAATTTGAACCATTAATTACCCTTATAAATTATTTCATTTTAGCTTTTAATTAAAACCCCAATTCTTTAAGGTAGCCTAAAAATTAAATAGTTTATGGACCTACTTAGCTCACAAGACAATTAAACTTGGCTTAACCAAGTGGGTTGCAACCCCTTATGCTTTATTAAATTTGGGTACTTTGGCATAATAATATTTTAGATGTTATATAATATCATAAGTTCCAAATGTTATCTAGGTGAAGTACGATAACTTATATCCGGAGCCAATTATATTGGAGTATGTTGAGCTGATTGAAGGGGAGATTTTCAAATAGATTTAATGAAATCATTGAGATTTTCAAATAGATTTAGTGAAATCATTGTAGTTGTTATCTTGGAGAAGAAGTTGATATTGGAGCCAGTTGTGAGAAATCAAGGTCAAAGCTGGTGTTCGGAGATAGGATGTCAAGATGACATCAACTTATTGGAACTTTGCTCAGAGATGATTTCTTAACTCAATGGCCAATTTCCTTTGAAGAATAAGCACTGGTACAAGGAGACAATTCTTTGTCCGGTGTATTTACCAAAAGTACGGTTATTCCTATCCATATTCCATTATTTCACTTTATTCCATCCTTATTCCTATCTTTGTTCCACTTTACCCATCCTTATTCCACATTATTATCCTTATTCCTAGCTTTCCAGACAGAGAACATACCCTTATTCTCCTTATTTCCATCCTATTCGATGTTCTTTCTTAGTGTATACAGAGAACAGAGGAAATACTGTCGCCTAAAGCCTTCTTTGTTGTAGTGTTTATTCCTGCTTATTCCTGAACCGAACGCCCCCAAAATGCATTGAAACTGCTAATTGGACTGATGGCTTGGAATCAAATGCCGTCATTGTGGGCAATGATATTTCCTCTCCGACAAAGGTTGATGAATATTCTAGTTGGAAGATAATGAGTCTTGACATTATTAAGTCAAGATGTTAGAGATAAATGTTGATTGTATCCTTCTAAGACGATTGATCATGCAATTCCTCACAAGGGTGGAGATTTCAGAGCATGAAACTTAAAACAGAAACCTTTAGCATATGTATGCTCTGATATCATGTGAGAATATTGAGAAACCAAAGGTATGTGTTATTTCATTGTATATTCTTTTCTAAGTATTACATACTATTATATATTATATGTATTTTCCGCATAATGAAACTATGAAAAAAACGGTAATTATACTAGCTGTTGTATCCAATTACTAGTATAAAAATATATAAAATGTACAATAGGGCTCTATCTGGAACTCAACATTCATATAGTACTAAACTGCTTAGTGTTGTATGTAAGTCATACCCAATATGCATGCATTTCTAAATGTTTGTTCTTTTGAGGACTAGAAGATACAAGAAGGAAGAATGGGGTTTACTCTTGATTCTCGTTTCTTTAGGAATCTTCTTTCGGGTGATAAATGTGTGATAAGAGTGCCTTATTTTTTTTTCTCGTTTCTTCGTTAGTTTAGAATGTTGAATAAGTTGTAGTCATTTTAATAGTTATTTCAATATAAGTAACGTGAACAAGGGTCAAAAGTTCGTAATTGTTTCAAGGACTAACAGGAAGTGAATTTGTAGTGTAAACACAGATTCCAGGAATCTCCTCTTGCACACGGAAGATTCCATGTACAGAAAAGGATCCAGAAAACATGCATGGAGTGGTGGGGGAGTTGGCGATGATTTCCATGCAAAGTTGGTGTAGTCAAGTTAACGTGGACAAGCAGAGAGACGTGACAGTTCATATTTGCACTATTACACTTGAGAAGCCCCATCGTCGTTCCTGGCACTTTGGCAGAACTCGCCATTTCACAGGTGACTTTGAAGTAAGTGGGACTGCTGCAAGCTATAAAGTGGTGGTGCAACCATGCATTAGTTATTTAGTTATATATATAAATATATTAAAGATATACACGAGGGTCGTCTCCTTTACAATGTTACAGCAACATATACGTGTGTGTGGGTGCGGTAGGGCAAGTGGAAGCGGGAGTGGAAAGGAAACTCTGCCTTGTTTGGCCTCTCGAGATGGATAATCAGCTTTAGAGAGCAGGCTTTTATCAGGCAGTGTGGGGGACGAGAGAGTAATGACAGATTGGAATGACTTGTCCCTGTGTTGGTTTTACTCACTTTATAAGTTCCATCATCTTTGGTTCATCAAATGAGGTAAAAAAGAGGACCACCCTTGGGATGTACTTAAAAACATATGGACTTGTTTTTGGCTCTTGCCTTCGTATTATTACAATATATATATATATATATATATATATATATATATATATATATATAGAGAGAGAGAGAGAGAGAGAGAGAGGGGCGATCCTATGAGATGGGATTTTGGTGAGATGATGAGATGGGGCATTCTGGACCACTAGTTCCAACCAGGAGAGAGAAAGGCAGGAGAGAGAATACAACAACTTGTGGTCCAGAATGTCCCATCTCACCATCTCACAAAATCTCATCTCATAGGATCACTCCTCTATATATATATATCTGTGTGTGTGTGTGTGAGAGAGGTGGGGGAGGTTGTTCTGTGTAACAGCCAAGTTGGTTGTTACACGGAGCACTTTCCCCATTTTTTTATTTTTTTCTAAATTTTTTCATATATATTCATCTATATATCTCTCCTACATGTCATTCAAATTTCGTGAGAAACAGAGACTCCTAAGCCCTCCATCTAGAACAAGTCGATTACAGCAAAATTCATACCATTAAAATTACTTATTCTAGATGGAGGGCTTAGGAGTCTTTGTTTCTCACGAAATTTGAATGACATGTAGGAGGGATATATAGATGAATATACATGAAAAAAATTTGAAAAAAAATTTAAAAAATAGGGGAAACTGCTCTGACTTGGCTGTTACACAGAACAACTTCCCTTTTCTCTCTCTCTCTCTCTCTCTCTCTCTATATATATATATCATGGGTTAAATAGGGATGCTCTCTATGGGAAGGTAACTTGGCTCCTTCTGTTCCATTTTTCTCATAATTTTACTTTATTTTGAAAATTTCTTCCGTAAAATTTCATCACTATATCCATATATTATGTCATTCAAATTTCCTGCGAAACAAAGACTCCTACGGCCTCCATCCAGACAGTCATTTTTTAACAGTAACAGAATTGGTAAAATCGACCCCATCTTGATGGAGGCCGTAGGAATTTCGGTTTCACACGAAACTTGAATGACACATGGATATATTGATGAAAATCTACAGAAGAAATTTTCAAAAAAAAAAAACAAAATAGCGGGTGGGAGCCAAGTTAGCTCCCCCAAAGGGGCAACCCCATTTTACTCATATATCATTCTCCAGTAATTTCAATTAATTAAGTATTATTGACGTGCAGAACAACTGTCTTCATGATAATTGTGTAAATCTGATGGAGGAGAAGCAAACAAGAAGGAATGGCGACAACGTACTTGTGGGTTGTAAGTATCTGTCATGAGAATTAGTCCTGAGGACAACCCCTAATGCTTAGTAGCCCATTATATGATGGTGGAGGTAGAATACTGCAACCCCTGTAGTAACAACCACCAATTCAGTAGACATAACTGATGATCCATAAGGAAGCTACACATGCAACCTCCCAGAGAGGTGGTTTTGAATGTAAGATATAACAAGTATTCCCATGCTTCATTATTAGTCATTAGAGGTATGTTGTTAGTTGATTGGTTTTCTATACACACCATTTGATGGCAAGTCAAACTCTATCATATCTCGAGAGTATTTTTACTATCTTAGGTACAACCCAGACCTAACTAAAGACTCTATTCAAAGTGTAAGAGAAGGAAGATATTGTTGGGAACGAACTCAACGGATAGGGATGCGGATACGCAATCAACCACCATACGGAAGCATGTGAAAGAAAAAACAATTGGATATAGCGGTGGTCGGACACCTTGTCGCGACTATCGGAGAAGAAATACTATAAATTAGAACGAATACAACTCTCTTTGTTCCCTCGCTCTCCCATCTCTTCTTCTCTCTCTCCCACTCTGTAGGGGTTCACATTGTCCGTGTGGTGTTATTGAGGCAATGCCTTCCACCTTCTCTATATATAGCTCAATTACAACCCCATAGTCCTATTATCTTTAGGACTATAAATAGAGTACAACTCAACTATTATTAGGACTCGGAGTACCATCCTATTAATATTCATAATCCTAATATGACTCTTATTGATGAATCCATTGTTCACACTCTTTGTTCTTTTATTTTAGCTCTTCTTTTTGGCAAAACACCCTGTAAATACCTGTAAAATCAATAACTTAGCATTCTACATGCCCTTGTTAATAATGCATAATTAGCATGTATTTTGCAAAATTAAAAGAATAAAGGAAAAGAAAAAGAATGGTGTATTTAGAATAAATACAGAGTGACCAAAATCCTAAGAGAATGTCAAGACTTGACCTAATTGCAAAAGAAAATAAGTAGAGAGAGATATGGTCTACTATGTATTGTAAATATCACCTATATTTGTACATATTATTTATCTATGTATTTTTGATAAAACCAAATTATGCTATTCTTTTACACCCTTGTATAGCTTTAATAATAGTATAAAAATAAATTAAAAATCAGAAAAAAAGAAAAATAAAATCATCCAATCTTTGTACAGAATACACTTGTATATACTACATTCACTATTTATTTCACACCCTTAAATACTTTGTAAAAATAAAATAAAAAATTATTTTATACTTCTAAAATTATGTTGTAAATAAATAAAATATAAATTAAAATTATTTTTATAAAATAAGAAAATAAAAAGACTTGTACATAATACATAAGTATATTATACCTATATATACTACTATATGTTGTATATACATTATTTTATTTTTCATACAAAAAATTTAAAATCATAGAAAAATGGTTTAATAAATAATAAACATTTTTTATATATTTAAATTCATTTACTATTATTAGTTAACAGATTTTGTAAATCTTATTTTCTGGTTGGTCCAGCTGGGATTGTTGACCCTAGTCAATATCCTCTTCTAGACCGGGTCGGGTCGCATCCCTTTCGCTAGAGATTTTTCTCTGATTTTTTCTCGCCCGAACCAGACCTCCTCCTGCCTTGATTCCTGCGCCCGATTGAAGCCTCATAATCCATGATCATCACAGATCCCTAGTCGCAGCCGGATCTGCCTAGGGTTTCGTGTATCGCCCCAATCTTCTTGGACCATGGGTAGCCTATAAATCCTCTCTTCCAACCTCCACAGCACCTTATCTCGTCTTTCGCGCCACCACAGACCCTGAGCCATCTTCCTCATAGTGACAATCATTGGAGGAGTCGCTTAGGATTCACCGGAGGTGCCTGGAGGCTCGAAGCTTACTTCGTGGTAAGAGAATCCGCCACGAGCAGCCTCTTAGCAAGCCGCAGCTCGGTTGAGGCCAAGACCTTGACGCCCACCTTCACCTGAAGTCTAGGAATGCATTTGAACCTTCAGGCACCCATTTTATCCCTTGCATTTCCCATTTCGATTCGAGCTTTCCATTCCGCACCGCCGCCGTCATCTCTGCCCCCTCCAGCTGGTTGGAGCCCCGTTACACCACTTTATCCATTCATATCGACGCAACACCTCACCCTTCATCTTCTTACGCGACATGTTCTCCCTGAGGCTCTACCATCGGGTCGAGATTAGGTCGGGTCTTCATCCCCTACGTTCGTCGGAGACCTAAAACCCCATTCACTGTCGCTTCACTTGTTTTAATTCTCAAATAACCCTTGCTGGAGCTTTGCCTCGAGCTTAGGATACCTTGCAGGCACTTACGCACATCTGTAGCTCCATCTGAACTCCCAACTGCTCAGGCGGAGCAGCTCCAGGAGAGCAGCCACCGCCGCACTCATCCGGCCATCATCGCCTCCATCGAAGCCCCTCGTTCAACGCGGATCACTTCAACGATCTTGACAGAGCCCTCATATCCTTCATCGGAGCGTCGGATCCCCTCCAATGCTCGGTTGAAAGTTGCCAGAGATGAGTTCTTACAGACCTTCTCTTGCCCATTGGATGAGACCTGCCTCTGCTAGATAACATCACAGCCGCCCGACCGTGCAACCTTTTGGTCGTTGGATCAGAGCATATGACGCATGTGCCCTGCACGTTCTAAGCATTCCCTGCACCGTCAGATCTGCAACTGCGATTGATTAGAGCCGTATGATAACGTCAGCTCCAGTGTGCGCCACGTGACCATGTCCTGGGTATATTTCACTTTCTTCCCTGCATGTCTTTGTTTTTATATTTAGTCCATTAAATAAAATGTGTAGTTAAGGACATTTGCAATCTGGACCTCGTAGTTTTTGTTATTTGCGCTTTAGTCCCTCCGAGTCTGAAGCACATGTGTGCTCACGTGACTTCTGGGTTATTTGTAGTTTACATCCTGAACTTTTGTAGTGTTGCTACTTGAATGTTAAGTTTTTAGAAATTGCATTTATACCCCTATGCGTCGTATATTGAGCATGTACGTGAATTGATTGGGATATTTGCAGATTGAACCTTGAATTTTTATATTGTGTTATCCAGTGCGTCTAGAAACTTAAAGTATTTACATATAGGTCCCTGTCAACTGTGCTGAATTGTAAGATTTATTTTGGACTTAATAAATATTAAATTAATCCGAAAAACCATCTAAAAATCACTATTACTCAGACTATGATGTAGTTTTACTGTGATTTGTTGGATTAATTTGATTGCATTTTCTATTTTTAAAAATTCATAAACCCTTTGCCTTATAAAAATCCAAAAAATCGAAAAATGCTTTAAAATTCCATAAAATATATTGTTTGTTCCTTTTATTATGTTTTAATTTCGTATTAATTTGTTTAAAAATTTATTATAAAACCCTAAAAATTACAAAACAACTAAAATCTTATAAAAATCATATAAAATCAAAGACAATTCTATTTCCAGTCTCTATTTGTAGCTTTTTATCTCTATTTTACCATAAAATTGCTGATCAGGACCGTAGGGCACATTAGATATTTTAATTTGCAATTTAATCCTAGTTTTGCATTGTTTTGATTTTTGAGAACTTTTGATTTTTATTAAATTATAAAAATATTTGAAAAATACAGGAAAATTACCAAAAACACTTTAAAAATCAGAAAACCCAAAAAAATAGTTTATTTTCTAACTATTTTTGTTATTTAGAAAAATCCAAAAAAGTCAGTGTTTTGCTTTCTTTCTTTCTCGTGCTTGTGTGTTTTATTAAAAATAAAAAATATAAAAATTTAAAACCACTAAAAATTGATTTATTTTGGGAAATTTGACTACTTTGTATTTTTATCGTGCCCCTTGTGTTCGACCCTTGTGGCTATATTAGGTAAATAAAAATAGCGAACCACTTACATACTTGATTGATTTCTCTTTCCTAGAGTGATTTTATTTTTCTCGTTAATCGTGCATAGTTATTTGGGTAACATCGACCCTTGATTACTTGCATACTTAACCTGAACTAGGCGCGATCATCACTAATCCCAACAATCTCCCTGATGAATCGATGATTCATCGCCTTTATTCTTTTATTTTGGCTTAAATCCTTGGAAAATGCATGTAAATAATCACTAATTCCCACAAATTAACATTCTAACTATAATAACACTTATTTTTTCCAAAATAAAATAATAAAGAGTAAAAATAAAAAATAAAAGAAAAAGAAGGATGTAGATATGTAATATATACAGATTGATCCTAACCCTTGGATCGGGTTATATTGACTTGGTCGACAAAATAAATAAGTAGGGGGAGATAAAGATCCTATACAAACGTCAGAAATCCAAGACCATAATTGTACATAAATACCTTTATTCATTTTCCACCTTGTAAATATTTCATCTATTTTATTTATCACTAAGAAAATTCAAAATCAAAATCATTTCTTTATAAAAGTTGTTCATAAAAATATAAATTATTTTATAAAATATCAGAAAAATTATTCATTACAAAATAATTAATTACAATGAACCACAAAAACTGTAAAAGCTGACTTCCGAGGTTCTTAACTATTTATAGAAACTCCAAACTGACCAAACTCACTTTTAAACTTCGTACTATACTTAATATTATTTATTAAAAATATTTAAAAATTATTAGAATAAAACCGATGAGTTTTGGCATTTGGGCCCCATTGTCTATATATAAAATATTTAGAACCTTCCCAGTTTTATAATTAATTATCTATAACTTCGTTTAATTTAATTTTTTTCTAACATGTTTCTAAAAATTAATAGAAAAATATAAATATATAACTTAAGTCAAAATGCCAATAAATTCCGAAGCCACGAAACCATTACCTAAATTATCTAGACCTCAAACTTGGCCATATGGACTCCGAATTAAGCGTAGTCACTTTTAAAGTTCGTTTTATTAAATTATCTATCGAATGACATCGATTTCGCTAAAATCAGAGTTAATATGCAAAATGTGGGTTTCGGGACCATATTGGTATATATTGTACAATGTACCTTAACCTATATTATCTAATATATGATTTATTATATTTATATACTTTATTATTCTATTGTTTAATTAAGTAAAATAAAATTTATTTATTTAGTTAATTATTTATCTATTGATTTAATTATTTATTATTTAATTATTAATTATTATTTAATTATATGTTAAGTTATTTAATTATTTCAATAATTATATATATTTAATTACTAATTAATTGTGTGATTAACTATTTCTTAACTTAATATAATTACTAAATCATTTAATTTTACTATTATTTTAGTTTTTTCATTTCTCTCTCCTTCCCTTCCTTCTTCCCTATCTTCTTCTCCTTCACCTGACGCTGCCTCCCTCATCTCCTCCTCTCCTCCAACCGCACCAACGGCTGGCCTTTGGCCAGCCATTCCTCCAACCACTTCGGTCACCCTATCCGCCGACGGTGACCGGGGTCGCTTCCTTGGGCACCACATTTCCTCTCCGCACCTCGCCATCCACCATTTTGGTTCCTCTCCAACTCCAAGTTCCGGCGAGAGGAAGGTGACAGCTTCCTAGTTCTAGTCGTCGAGTGAAGAAGAGGAGAAGAGATCCAACGTGATCATCGCCGACATTGAAGTTTTCTTCCGCCACTGTGATTGAACCTCTGTTACGTGCCACCTTGACAAGGTGACGACTCTTCCACATGCGCACCAACCCCTTCGACATCTTCGTTTTCTGTAATTCCCAGGTTAGAATCCTTTCTCTTCTTCTCCCTGCAATTTCTTCTTTTCCTCCTCCATCTCTCTTCCTCACGATCTCTCCATTCTCTCTGTCTTCTCTCTAAGTGCACAATCAAATCCATTCCTAATCGCTTCTCCATTCACTTCTTCTAATCTGATGCAAATCCGAGACAATTTGTCTTGAGTCGTAGATGTTTTTGCAGTTAGGGATTGAACATCAGATCGGAAGAGCATTTACTACATGCAAACTCGTGTAGATGTGATCCGCATTTGAGATTCACATCTAGAGCATAGAGACATGTCTCAACATCTCTCTTAGTCAAAGCACTTGAAGAGTGAAACATTTGAATCCTGGAGCTATTTGAGATACGAGGGCATTTGAGGAACTTAGCCATAAGTGGAGCGAGATTTAAACCCAATCGTGTGAAGCTCAAACCATTGGAGATCAGCTTCGAATAAGCTTCATCAGAAGGAGCACTATCTGGATATCCATCCGATCGTGCGAGAACATCTGATGCTCACTATCCATTGTCGCATCCTAATTCATCGACCGCCTTCATCGGAGATTAGACCCGTCTGAAGAATAATCACCGGATTCGGCACGAGGAGAACAATCAATCTATAGCTATACTAGTGCACCGTCAAATCAAGGGGTTCCACCGCTTCAAGTAGATCCACTACAATCGTGAACCGTCATTGTCTCTGGACGAAGATCTCCGCCGCACCTTCGAAGAATTGCCGAGCTGTGCTGCCATTTTCCTCTCTTGGAGAATCAACGAAGAACATCTGCTTCTACCTACAGATTCAAGAGAAAGAGAGGAGAACATCGGTTCCATCCTGAATATATAGGGACCCTCGAATCAGATCCTATCCAAGGGTCATCTTCTTGACATGTGTCCCACCAGAGACGCCAACCGACACGCCGCTTATGGAGCGCACGTGATTTGCATGTGTGGTGTTATTTTTTATGGGAAACTTTATAACAACCCCCAGAACATTGTGAATTCATGAGTAGGTCCTTCTAAGCTAGCAGAACACGTGTCATGCACGTGCTTCTGGAGTTTTTGCATAAGAACCCCTGGACTTCTGACATTGTTTAAGCACGCCCCTATATTTCCATACAAATGGAGATGTATCCATATTCAATATATAGAATATACTACATACTATAGTTCATATTAAATAAAATACAAAACATAAAAATATAATAAGAATACATACAAATACCTTATACTGTACTAAATATAATATAAAATCAGTTTTTAAAAAGATAAAAATATCTTCTATTTTTAACAAATCATAAAATCACTAAAAAATACAAGAAACTCATAAAATACATAAAAATATAAAAACATCTTTGAAAATTCCATAAAAACTATTTATAGCATATTTCCTTATATTTTACATAATAACCTAAAAATAAAATTAAAATTGTATATTAAAACAATAAAAAATAATTGAAATACATAAAAACATGTAAAAATCATAATTAATTCAATAAAAATCACAAAAATAAGCACATACTATAATTTTGAAGATAATTTCACCTAATTTATAATAAAAATAAAATAGAAATATTTGCATTCTATCTTCTATTTTCAAAAATAAAAATCTGTTTACAAATAAAAATTAGTTTTCAACTTTAAAACCAAGTACACATTATAGATATTTTCTAAAAATTAAATAAAAATCATAAAACCAATAAAACACATAAAATCTATACAACTAAAACCAAAATATAAAACTACAAAATCTATACCTAGTTTTTACATAGGCATAATAAAATCACAAAAATAGTATAAAATTAATAAAAATCCCTAAAAAAAGGAACCTAAAATAAAATAAAAATTAGGAAACCCATTTTAGCTTAGTTTTCTACCATTTACACTAGTTTTCAAAAGTTTGCCTCCCTGAGTTGGACACTCCTGTACTAAACACTATTCACATTAGTTCATGAGTATAAATAATAAAACATAAAGTTTCTGATAAAATTCACACGACCAACATAACGACACTATTCTTATTGTAGAATAGGAGGTTGGGTGTGGTTGATTGGTTTTCTACGCACCATTTGATGGCATGTCAAACTCTTTCATATCTCGAGAGCTTTTTTTACTATCTTAGGTACAACCCAGACCTAACTAAAGACTCTATTCAAAGTGTTAGAGAAGGAAGGTATTATTGGGAACGAACCCAACAGATACCGATGCAGATACACAATCGACCACTATACAGAAGCATGTGAAAGAAAGAACAATTGGATATAACGGTGGTCGGTCACCTCTCACGACTATCGAAGAGGAAAGATCAATTTAAATTAGAACGAATACAACTCTCTTTGTTCCCTCGCTTTCTCATCTCTTTCTTCTCTGTCTCTCTAGGGGTTACATTGTTCGTGTGGTGCTGTTAAGGAAATGCCTCTCACCTTCTCTATATATAGCTCAATTACAACCCATAGTCCTATTCTCTTTAGTACTATAAATAGAATACAACTCAACTTTTATTAGGACTAGGAGTACCATCCTATTAGTACTCATAATCCTAATATAACTCTAGTCCTAACAATCTCCCTCTTGAGTTGAATTCCATCACGATCTTGTAATCATCTTAGATATGCACTGGCCATCTTCGCCATCTGCAAGTCTAGTTAGCAGGAACTCACTATCTCTGGATGACGCTCCCATTGTTGGGTGCCCTCGACGTGCCACCTTGCATGATCTCCTGCAAGCTGCCGCTAGCAGAATTCTTCGATGCCTCATGTCGATTTATCTAAGAACTACCATATCGCAGCTTTTAAGGATTGTACATCTGCTGCATCACATCGTCTCATTGACGTCGAACCTTGCTCTGATTCAACGCATCGTGTCCCCTCAACAATGTTGAACCTGGCTCTAGTACCAGTTGTTGGGAAAGAACCCCTCGGATAGGGATACACAATCGACCACCACATGGAAGCACACGAAAGAAAGAACACCCATATGAAATGGTGGTCGGTCACCTATCGCGACTACCAAAGAAGAAAGATCACTATAAATTAGAGCGAGTACAACTCTCTCTGTTCCCTCACTCTCTCATCTCTTTCTTCTCTCTCTCCCCCTCCCCCTCTAGTGGTTACATTCGTGTGGTTTTGTTGAGACAGTACCTCTCACCTTCTATATATATATAGCTTATCTTCAATTCCTTAGTCATATTCTCTTAGGATTATAAATAGAATACGACTCAACTATTATTAGGATTAGGAATACCATCCTATTAAGATTCATAATCCTAACATGACTCTAATCCTAAAAGGTATACATTTTATTCTTTTGAGATTTATTTGGGATGCATAGTAGATATTAGTGGTTATCAACTATTGACTGATCTAATCATCATCTTCCTGTGAGATTTTGATCACATACTCAAGAAGGATTAGTTACCCCAAAATAGAGCATATTGAGATTGACGATGATTAAAGACTAGGAAAATTAATCTTATTATTCAGACAAAATAGAAGCTTTCAATGAACTTTTTGAATCTTTCTAATTAGTTAAAAGTGAAAATAGGAGATTGAAAGAAAATAAGCTAGTAGTTAGAAAACTAGAATTTGAGAGTTGTGATAATAGCCTAAGAGTAAACATAGATAAGCATGATTTTAGAAGTGACTACTCATAGATTAATCACTAATAGACTAGTAAGGATCTAGCTACCTTCACAAAAGGAACACAAAATCTGAATAGATTATTATATAGGAATTAAAGTTATCTTAAGAAAGAAGGATTAGGTTTACGTAGAAATATTATTCCTTCACAACCCTTGCATAGTTAAATAAGGAGGGCTACTAAAAATGGTAGACCTAAAAAATGGCTATCAAAAGGAAAAATTGGAGAGTTATTTTATAGGTACTAAGGATATGCACGTAAATATGTAGACCTATTCTTAATCTAGAGATGGATTAAAGATAGTCAGACCTTTGCAGAACTCTTCTAGGGCATCCTCTCTTGTAACTAAAAATACAACAAGATGAATCACTGATTGAGTATGCTGGAAGCACAAGATAAGAAGACATGTTCACAAGCCTGAAATTACATCAAGATGAAACTGTGACGTTTAGTAACAACCTTAATGGTTGGATCATTATCACTGTTATGGTTGGATAATTTAAATCATCCTTGAACAATATGATGCCTGTAAAACGACTAAAACGTAAAAAAAAGTTAAATTAGTAATAAAGGTGTTTTGTTTTCAAAACATTGATTTTAAATAATAGATAAAAACTCAATGGAATTTCTGTTAGAAGGAAATAAGTTGAAGGAAACGAAATTATATTACCTCAAAGTATTTGACAGTAAATGTGTATCCTAAATACCAAAGATAATTTAAATAAGTTTGAACCAAAAGGTTAATAGTGTATCTTTATTGGTTACCCAAATAGAAGCAAGGCTTATAGAGTTTTAAACAAAAACACTCAAAGTAGAAGAGCAAATTCATATAAACTTTGTATAAGAACTTCAACAAATAGCTCAAGAAGAATAAATTAAGGAAGGCAACAATCAATTGCCCTGTATAGAAGTAAGTGACAAAGGACACCGATATGCATAACCTACTCAAGGATTAACCTTCAATAAGGATCATATAAAGGATCAAATAATAAGGAGTTATATTCTTATAGTTTACAAACCATGTTACAATTGAACATAAACTTTTATTCACAAAAAAAACTGCTAACGGTGAGCACATGAAAGCGAGGGGTGGACGCGACCATGTGCTCGCATGATTGAAATTCACACCATTTAACGTGTGGTGCCACTTCAAATATTCAGGCAAGCACTTGTCTAGTACACATGCTCACCCCTCATATTTGCTCGTTTTAGTTTCACTAGGAGTAGCGTGTAGAGCAATAGCACATGGTAGAGAACTTGTCGTGCACATCATGTGATATCCCATGCCTATAACCAAAATGCTCTAGGGCATTTCTTTCCAATTCTATAAGCAACAAGCCCCCAAAACTCTTGCTCCAACGACCTGTGCTCCATGTGCCCACCCTTTAGCGGCCTCCGTCTATGTCATCCACCACACATGCACCTTCCTTTAGATATTTCGCTACATCCCCTCTCTTATTTTTTAGCATTTAATTCTAAATCATGCACTCTTTTGATGTTTTAGGGTTTCCATACTTGATAAATTAATCGTTATACTTCAAGTTTTGAGTGCTTCAACATGTTGTTAATATATCATATGGCTAAATTGATATCTATTTTCTATTATATTTATTTATGGTAATCTAGTATAGATGAAAATGTACACGCATGCAAGGTGTACGATGAAATGTCTCAACCAATGCCATGTCTAGATTTGCTAACAAGTTAGAATACTAAGTACTACTGTCAACTTCATGGTTGTTAAAATACCTTGTTGATGATTTGAAATGGCTAAGTCTAGAAGATAAGAATATCAAGTCATGATTGTGCACTATTTTGCTTAAATAACAAATGGTATAACATGTTAAAATGATGGCATGTCTTAGACAACAATAATATATAATGTGAATAATATTATGCATGACGTCAGTTACATTAGTTACTTGACAATTAGGATTAGTTTACTTGAGAATAAGGTTTCTTGAGAATAATGTGTATCTCTATGTACACGCTACAAACAGAGGCATCTTATGGGACTGTTAACAACTGTGCCCTTGTTGATGAGATCGATCAGAGGTGCCTAACACCCGGTCTTGGAGGAGCCTACTGTGTCTGACAAGTCGAATCCAACAATCGTCGTATCAACCCTCTCTTGGCACTCGGCATATAATAAATCAAATTAGACAAATAATCATCCCACGATAATAATTAAACAATGAATAAAATGCAAGGAGGAATTTATAATACCCTACAAAAAGATGTGTATAGCATGTGATAATAATTAAACAATGAATACAATGCGAGGAGAAATTATTAATTAATAATAACCAACAATAATTATTTTTATTTTTCTATTTTTCTATTTTTTATGGAGTATTAATAATGTTTAATTTTTATGGATTTTAAATTATTTTATATTTTTTTAATTTTAAAATTTATTTTCTTTTTAATTTTGTAAATTTTTTATTTTTTTTTATTTTAAAGTATAATATAAATCTATATATAATAGTAATAATATTAAATATAAATTATAAATAATATACAAGATATATAATAAATATATAAATATATATAAATGAATAGTCCTTTTCTTATCTTAAAGTTTTAAATATATAATATTTATTTATAAGTAATAATAATAAATATATAAGTATTATAAGGTATATATAATATATATAGGGTTTATAATTTTAAATATAACTAAATATACTTAAAATTCAGAAAATAAAATGCTTTTGTATTTTTAACATTTTCACTATTTTTGAGATTTCATATAATTTGTCTAATTTCTATGTATGTTTAAAGTGTTTAAATATACAAAACAATGACTAAAATAAATATACCGATTAGTTTTGGTATTAAAAAAATATAATAGCTACAAAAATTCTTTAAACCACTTAGTATATATATAATATAAAGAAAATAAGAAATAGAAAACTTTTTTTGGACTTTTAAGGAATTTTTACTGATTTTTATGGTATTTTTAGGGTTTTGTAATTTTCAATGTTTTCTATTTATATTTTTGTGATTTTTGATATGAAGGTACAATATATAATAATATATGTATAATATTTTTTTTGGAATTTTTAGAAGTGGTTTTATATTTTTTGGGTTATTAATATGCAAACAAAGAATATAACGCTCCTAATTGATTTTTAATAAATGGGAAAATACAACAAATGCCTAAACAAAAATGCAAACGTGAATAAGCTTGATTTATGGCATCAACGCAAATTATCCCAACATTTAACAAGCACATGAGCTATTTAAGAAAAATAAAATAAAAAGTTAAGGGTTCGCATGCAATTTTCCAAAAAATATTAATGATACATATATAAGTTTGCAAACTATACATAAATATATAAAAGCTATAGTGGCTAGGTTACAAATATCACAACACCTCACATGCCACAACATGTGAGGCGTAGGGACCTATCTATAATTATCACAAAGCTCAAGGGGTCCTATGTAACTTTTATAAAAATATTTATACTAAACATTATATTTATAGGACTAAAATAGAAATACAAGAATCGGTGGGGATTAAGCAAAGTTTACCCCCACTTAAGCGCGATCAAGTGGCTATGGGTGCTCCACGTTACACCACTTAACATTATCTGATGATGTGGATAGAGTATCGGTTCGCCTAATATGAATGGCATAGATTAGATCTGGGCCGCACTTCTTGATCCAATAGTTCTGGGGGTGTCACAAAGAACACTCCAAGAACAAGTCTTGGGAGAGCTTTGATCTGTCGTTTCTCCTCATTGCGACCCCTTCCATCACTCCTGAATGACTCAAATTATTCCATGTGGCTAGCTGCATTTGCAGAAGGTCTCAAATGGATCTGGGCCCATCGATAGGAGTCTGGAGTACTTTTGGTTCCAAGTGGTCTGGAGCTTCAAATAGGGTTCTAATTCCAAGCTCTAGGCGCTGCGAGATGTTCCGTCCTGCACAAAAATTTCAGAGAGCTCGAAAGGGTTCCCTTTGGCTCATTTTGAAGCTGAAAAGAAGGGGGTAGTGGGTAGATGGATAATCTTTAGGCGAAGATGGATGATGAAGCTCAAATTCTCTTGATTCATGCAGAATCAAGGGGGGAAACGATGGGGGTCTCATGAAGAAGGTGATTAGGTACGAAGGGGAGTGAAATGGTGGGTTGGAGACAAGTGATCAACGGTGATATTTAAGTTGGAGCAGGAAGCTCTAGTCAACAATGATCTTCTAAATTACGCTAAATTACAACTAAAATACATGAAATACAACTTTAACTACAACGCTGAATGAAAAGCAAAGTAAAATCCTAAAGCTAGCAGCTCAACCTGACCTGGGTCAATGAGCAACAAGGTATCGTCGGAGGACCTCCATCAGCAGCTAGATTGCCTTCCTCTACCTCTTATCGACGCCGACAGGGCCTATAAGCTTGAGTTGTAACCACAAGCTCTCTAAATGTGATTCCTATTGGGGTTTCTAGGGAAATAAAATCAAAAAGCAAAAGTTGCACGAGGGGTTTATTCATACTCAAAATTTAGGCGAGGTTTGATCACGAGATGGCCATGGATTCACTAAAAAATGGACGATCAGAGCACATGGGCGAGGTTGAGGGGTGTATGGGGTAGAGTTCTTGTGAAGAAATCAAGGGTCTTCTAGCAATGGATTAGGAGAAATAAATCAAAGAAAATTTAGAGGGATGTGTACTCTCATAAAAGGGGTGGGTAGGCTGTAAAGTTAACTGCCAGGTCAACAAAAGCAAGGTTCCTATTGGTCGACATAGACCAACCAGAAAAAGGATGGGTAAAATCCTTTATTAAATGGATTAAAAAATAATGATTTTATTAATTTTAAGTCAAAACATAAAAAATATTTCTGATTTATGTCATATTTTATGAACATTTTTATTTATTTTCATAATACTATTTATAAGGTGCTAAAGTTTACATATAGATATTTAGGTACATTTACCTCTATTTTTAGGTATTTTATTTTTATTTTGTATTATGGATTTTATTATATATTTATATTGTATTTAAATATATATTTTTATTTTATTTTTCCTGATTTTATTTATTAACTTAAATAAATAAGGGTGTGTATATTATAGGTATTGTATACCTATATATTGTATTCCATTATTTATTTTAATGCATTATTAATGGTTTTATTTTATGTTTACATTTTTAATGTATTTCAAATAATATTTACAAGTAATTAAAAATATAAAAAAGTTAAAATATAAAGAATGAATATAATGAATAAAATATGCAAGTATCGAGTACAATAGGGACCCAAAAGTCAACTTTTTGTTCTTAACTCTATTTTTAATGAAACCACATTCATTAGATAGATAATTAAATTTTATGAACAAAAAAGCTAAGGTTGGTCAATTTTGAGTATATACGGAGGAGATACATGTCTGTAAAGTTTTGTTTGCAGCGTTTTGTTCTATGTGTTTGTTGAATCATCAACTATGGAGGAGACGGTCGTTTAGTCCACGCTTGTGGGACCAACAATCGATGCGGTGGCCATTCACGAAAGCTGATGAATCAAACAACAATCATCCACAACTAGAATAATGAAGCAATGCAAAATAGGAAGTGGATCAAAATATATTATAACCTTGAGCGACTGGATCAAAACACAAGTACATTAATGTGTATAGCAGACAAGTATGGTAGGGTCTCGAACTCAGGAAACAAATTGGGTAGCACTATTATTATTTATAAATAAATAATAATAGATAAATGTACATTATTTACTCTTTTAATTAATTAATTAATTAATGTTTTATGGGTTTTAATTAATTATTATTTTATATTAGTTTTTAATTTTAGTTGTTATTTTATTTTTAAAATTTTCTAAATTCCAATATATAATAAGGGTATATATATAGGTAATATGTAATATTAATTATAATAAAGGGTATATATGCATAATATATATAATAATTAGGTTAAAAAATCACAAAGTATAAGAAAGAACAATTTCTTTTATTTTTTAAAGGATTTAAAAATATTTATAAGGTATTTAGAATAATTAATAATAATACAAACTATATTTAACTATATATAAGTATATGGGGTTGATGGGGCTGCCCCTTAGGGGCAGCCAACATGGCTACCCTGCCCCATTTTTTGGCAATTTTTTTTTGAAAAATATCGCTATGTATATTCATCCCTATATCCCTCCTATATGTCATTCGAATTTCGTCGGAAACAGAGACTCCTACGACCTCCATCCAGACAGGGTCGATTTAAAAAATCCTCCGACCGTTAAAAAATAACGTCTGGATGGAGGTTGTAGAAGTCCCTGTTTCTGACGAAATTCGAATGGCATATAGGAGAGATAAAGGATGAATATACATGGTGATATTTTTCCAAAATAATAAAAAATTTTACAAAATGTGGGTGGGGGCAGCCCCATTTTTCCCCAAGTATATAACATATCAAGGTAATATATTAAAAAATATACCTATAAATAGTCAAAAAATACAAAATAAAATATTTTTGTGTTTCTTCATAATTTTCATCTATTTTTATGATTTTTGGGTATTTTAAATAATTTATAGATATTTTTAAAGTAAAAAATATACAAAATCATGAACTTTTTAAATGGGACGAATTGTTTTGATATTTAAAAATACTAATAGGCTCAAATTTTCTCAAAAGTAATTTTAATATATAGTAATATATAGAAATAAAAATATGGATAAACTTATTTTTTGGGGTTTTTAGAATATTTTGCAATTATTCTAGGGTTAGCAAGGGTTTCTTATTTTCAGGGCTTTCTTTTTATATAAATTTTGTGATTTTTGGTGTGTAGTTATAAAATAATATAATAAATATATGTATTTTTTTGAATTATTGGTAAGGGATTTATAATTTTTTATATTTATAAAGCAAACAGGGGCTAAAACGTGCTCTTTTGTTTTTTAGTAAATGGAAATAGTGTGAAATGAAATAAAATATTTAACGTGAACAAGCATGCAATCAGGACCAAAATCCTAATTTTCATGATTTTTTGGAGCATAGGTACTATTTCTAGAAAATAGAAAATATTCACAAAAATAAATCAAGAAAGCGAGCGATTATGCAATTAAAAATAAATATGAGGGGGCATGTGCAGAAACACTTGAAACTTTACACTAAAAGTTGATTTTATATATTAGAATGAAATATACAAAGTCAGAGGCGTACACATGTAAAATATTCAACTCATATGGGGGGCCACGTGAGCTAAGCTAGCACTGGACTGACTTCTGATTAATATAAAGTTATGGGGCTTTGTTGTAACTTTCTCAATTAATTTTACTAAAACATTTACAGTATTATTTGGGAAATACAAAAAGGCAACGGGGGTTTAGGGCAAATTACCCCACTTACACCTACCGGATCTGACCGTTGTGCTCTTGCCACATGGACGATCGGAGGGTCTTCGATGCACACCATTTCAATTAGAACGATGACTCAGATTAGATCTAGGTCACATTCTTGATCTAACGGTTGGGATGAGGTTCGCAAGAACATGGATGGACTCTGACTCGTATGAGCTTCATCCATGGATATCTCCATCCTCCTAGGGCTATTCTTCGATATGACGATTGCCTTGGACTCCTGGTGGGTCTCCACACGTGTTAGTGATTTGTAGTGAAGCCAAAAGGGGCTCGAGGAGGATCTGGGGGACGTTCGTTGTCTAGGTGACATGGAGCACTCTAGGTTCTCTTGCGTGCTCCATATGGATGTGCAGAGGCTGTATCATGCACCAAAATGATCGGTGCCTCGAGGGAGGTGTCCTCGAGGAAGGGTAAAAGCTTGAGGTGGCAAAATGAATAGAAGGTGAAGGACTTCCAATTGAAGGTGGCAAAGGAAACCTGATTCCCAGATCCATGATGGATCTAGGTTGGTCAAGATGGGGAATCGATGGATAATGTATTGCGGAGCGAGGGGAGATGGTTATCAAGACAGAACACAGTGAGGAATAGAGTAATTTAGCTTGGAGCTTGAGCTCCAGGTCAAACTAGGGATCTTAAAATTATGGCTAGCTACTGGTTTAAAGCCAAAATTAAAATGTGTAAATTGAAAAGATGAACTAAAATTTACCTAAGGCAGCTAAGAAATGACACCAACTAGGTTGTGGACTCAGGAGGCAAAACCGACCAAAGCTACTACATGGTGGCTTGGGTCTCCTCCTCCCGAGCTTCTCCTCGCTGCAAATCGCTGCCTTGCTGCTCCTATTACCAGCAACGAGGTTGACGGGGAAATTTGAGGGGCTAAAAGTCCTGGAAGAGGTATCAGGGCCAAATTTGCGAAGAAAGTGGAGATATATAGGATGGTGATCAAGGATTTTTTAGGCACGATTGCGTGTAATTGATTGTGGGTACAAGAAGATGGAGAGGTCGACATGGAGGACAGACATGGGGGTTGCACAGTGGTGAAGAGCTCGAGGAGGAAGGGGTTATGGGTGAAGTGTGGAAAATGGGTGAAGTGGGGGGTTTATGTGAGTCTGACAGAGGCTGCGGGTCATACTGGACAGTTGACCCAAGGTCAATGAAGGGCGAGTCTCGGCTGGTCCAAGTGGACCAACCAGGAAAAAGAGAAATGAAAAGGCTTGTAAATTCAATAAAAAACGATGAATTAATTAATTTTTGGTCATAAAATAAAAAATGTTAATAATTTTATGTAGTATTTAATACATATTTTATTTATTTTTATGAGGTAATTTATTATAAGTAAATATTTACATGTAAAATACAAGTATAAATAAATATAATTTAATATTTGATATTTATTTTATATTATACATTTTATTATTTTATGCAGGTATTTTTTGTATTTTTAAAATTTATTTAATTACAAAATTAGGTTATTTTTTGTTTTTTTATGAGCTTGTTTGAATACTATATTAATTACCTATATATTCTTTACTTGTATATATAGGTATATTTCATCTATGTATAAAGGTAAATTATTTATTTTATTCAATTTGAATGATTTTATTTCATTTTAATTATGTACATGTGTTTCAAATAATATTTATAATTTTATAAAAATAAAAAAATTGGAAAAATGTAAATAATAAATATTTTGAATATAATATACAGGTATATTGCACAATGAGGACCCAAAACTGAACTTTTGCAACTTAATTCCAAATTGGATGAAACCACATTCATTAAATAGCTTATTAAAAGTTATACACAATTAAAGTGTTTTTGGTCTATTTTGATAAAATATGAGAAGATACAGGTATATGAAGTTTTTATTCTAGCTTTTTATTTTTTATGTCTAGGGTACACTATGCATTTTTTTCTATGAAATTAATTTTATATTTTTCTTTGTGTTTTTATCTACAATATTGATGTTGAGGGTTTGTTATTTGAGGTATAAAAGTACTAAAATAAAATAGGTCCCAAAAAGCAATATTTGGGTAACTAAATTAGGGGTTTGTGTGTGGATTTCTGTGTATTTATGTATAGTTCTTCTGTCCTATCTTCTCTATTTTATTCCTTGTTGACCAGGTCATGATGACGACTTTGTTTCTGGGTCTAGGGTCAGTCAATGTCCTTGACACTTCAATTCATTTTCTTTTCTTCCTTTATTCTTTTATTTTGGAATTAAATGCAATTATTATGCAGCAGGTTGTACAATTTACATAGTATTTATTTTGGTAAATTAATGATATATACATGCATTTTTCTAGGAAGTTAAGGAGAAAATGAAAGAATAAAGGTGATTAAGTGAGGATTCATCACCCCCCTATACCTGTCTTTGCAAGTCCCTAGCAAACACTTATAAGTGTAGAGAAGAAAATAAAGTAAAAAAAGAAATAACTTAGAACAACTTTAGACTTTTAAACTTGTCTTAATAAAGTTAAAGTTTGGATCTTAGTGAAGACCTTTGTATTATTTGTGTGTTCGGAACAGTATTGAGGTTAGAGAGTCTGACCCAAGAACCTTTAGGTTCCATAATCCTATTATCCAATCCAATTTATAGTCAGGTCAGGATGATCCTCTGTTGAACCGCTTTCTACCTCAATTAAGAATGATATATTGTAGTATAGGAAGGTAAAAAATGATCTATCACAAACCACACATTTAAATATGTGGAGAATTTAACTTGGTAAGTCTACCAAGGTTTGTCACAGGAATACGATCCTCCTCGTCAATTTATTAGAAATTATCGATTAAAGTTGAGCGATTAAATTGATCCACTTAGGTCTTTATTATACAAGAAAAATGGACATCTCAATCATGCACAAAATGTACAAATAATATGATGCATGTAATGAATGAAGTTGATGATTCTAGTCAATAAGGCCCACAAAATGATAATGCATGTTTTATTACTTTTTATGTAGAATACATGTAATGTAAGAAAATATGATGCAATGAATCAACATGCAAATTTTTTTATTTTCTACAAGACGGAAATGATGCAGATGACATGAAGATGAAAATACAAATATGCCCTAAAAATAGTCAAATTAGTGAGCAATTAAGAGGGATCAATTTCAAAGATTATTGTTGTAAACCAACATTGAGCAAATGGCATGTTAAACAAAAGAGTAGGAGACACTATGTGCTTTAGAATTTAGCCTTATGAATTAAGTGCCAAATCAAGAAATTAACTATGCCATTAAAAAGATAATAAAATGAGAAGAACAATGAAATTTACATCAACTGAAATGGAGTTTGTATGCTCAAAATATTCAATAAAGAGTGCAATGGTATAAGTGCAATAAAAATAAAAAGATAATTATGCATAATAGCCCCTGGGAGTGGCATTTATCCAATAAGGGAAAGCTGGCAGGGGTCTGCAATTTACCTAGACAGGCCACATGAGGCACACGCGCCTGGGCAAGACCTTTTTACAAATATATGATCTCTACGAAACTAAAGTACAAATTGCCTACACGCATGCATGTTGCACGTGTACGGGCTAGGCTTGGATCGAGGTGGAGGCTCTACAAATGGCTCGATAATCGGACCTCCAAGAGGCAGGCGTAGGAGGCACGATGGCAGCCTCGGGTGTTTCAAGCCTGGAGATAGGGATGGAGGTTTGGTTATTGATCTGAGCTGTCAGATCAGGGTGATCCAATGGCTTGGACGCATGGTGCATATGGATAGTTGAAGACAATGTAGGGTTGATCGATGGTTGGGACCCCTCATATACATGCACCATTGGATCATGATCCAAGGTACCTTCTCATCATCCTTCTCCTTGGGCGACGACACGATGGCTGGTCTCCGATGACACCTCCTTCCCTCCGCCTCAATAGAAAATGCACGGTGAAGGTTCAGTCAGCTCTGCCTAGGGTCTGCAAAGATCCTGGAAGGTCCACTGATCGGTTGAGGTGCTCGAAGTAGCGGGGAGAAGGCAAGCCACCAGAGTTGTTGCTCTAGAAGGGAGACTCGTTCAGAGCTCCGACCAATGAAGGGTTCAACCTACAATGGTTAGCAAAAGCATAACCCGAAGCAAATGAGTGGGTATGTGGTGTGAGTAGAGGTCCTGAGGGCAGAGAAGGCAGGGAATTTATGGGTCCCTTCGCTGTGGTGGTGGAAGGAAGGAGGCGACACTAGTAGATGCGTAGAGGAACTTAGGAGGTGATCGGAGGGTTTCACGAAGGTGGGTGATGGAAGGTGAATGGATGGATGGTGAATTGATTTATAGGGCATGTGTGTTCATCCGCAAAAATAAGACAATAAAAGCGCAAATAGAGTTATAGAGTTTACTTGATAAGAGACAAAGGCAGGCAAAGCGCGGCTTGGGCTGAAAGGTAGAGGCCGCTTCGGTCATCTCTCAACGAGGATAGCCAAGCCTCACAGATTAGGCAACCTCAATGAGAAGCTACGCCATGGCCAAAGCTATGGGTCACACCTGGGCTCTGACCGTCGTAGCTCATCCCAAAAATGGTCTCTCTCTGTCACAGAGAGGCTGGGGGAGATAAGCCATAGCCCATGGATTGGTGGACGAAGCGGAGGAGGAAACTTTATAGGTGGTAGACTCCAATTGTTATGATAGTGGTGAGGAAATTTGCAACGGCTTTAGAAAGAGATGTGGGCGTGTGTTGAGGGTAGTGAAGCTTGCTTGAGGAGCGAGGGCGTTAGGGCTACGAGAGGGGGTCGTTATGGAGCAGCGAGGGTGGTTGAGGAGATTGCCAAAATAAGAAGGAGGTGTGGAGTTGGTGAGGTGAAACGGCTGGAGGGTCTTATGCTTCAGGTTGAAGTTGGAGTGTCTGCCGTTGGATCTGAAGATCCAACGACCATAGACGAGGCACAAAGAAAAGGTTGAGATCATACCTGGTGATCTGATCCAACAACAGAAAGAGGAGCGGAGGGGAGCGACTTAGATTGGTTATGGAGAGAGATAAAGGGCTAGGATATAATGAGTGACGTGGATGAAGTGGAGATGTGGGATGCTGAGCGATCTAACGGGTGAGATGAGAGTGGAGGAGTGCGACTTGGATATCATATGGAAGGAAGATCCAAGGGCAGAGGATGGAGAGGGGATCAATAGATGAGATGGATGCAGGCAAAGGAGCATCAGACGTCTATGGAGAGAGACAGGTGGCACGTAACGAAGGGGCCACATGGGCATCTCAGAGGGCATGATGTGGTCCAACCAGATTATTCAAAAAGAGAAAATTGTTAGAAATTCAAAAAGAAATAAAACGAAGCAAAATTAGCAAAAAAGTCAAAACATGAAAGTTATAGATCTCAATGAGATCTATATGTTTCATGATGGGTAAAACATAAAAAAAGATCAAATATACAAGGAAAAAATTTTTCGAGCATTTTTAATAGATAAAAATACTATTTTTCATTTTTTGTTATTTTTTCTTTTTTTTATTTCTTTTTAACACCAAAATAATATCTACAATAATTACTCTAATTTTAGAGGGTTTTTAATAGGGAATAAAACAAAGAAAATTAAAGAAGATGAAAGGATTAATTTTTGTACAACAATTAGGGTTAATTATATGAGAAGGGTTTATTATTAATGATGCTTAATGAAGATTTAGGTTAAAGTGATTATGCTCCGAGGATAATAAGGGAGTATAGTAATGATCAATCAACGATTCATCAAGCCCTATACTTAAACTATGCTCGTCTTTGAGCATCTAAAGAATGAAGGAGTCAGATTAATTACTGACAGTGCATGTGAATTTTCAAGGCTCAATTTATCAAGGAACCTTAATTTGAGTGATCCTAAAATTATGGACTCAACCATGTTATAATCAAAAGGAATCCAACTTTTCTAATTATCGGTCTCTCTATTTTGCACATATAATATAAGGATATGACATTTAGTGTACTATAATCATGAGAGTCAATTCGAGATGTCTCCCAAGGCCCTAGTCTAGGAGACTCTCCTCTAGTCCTAATCCTCAATACTAGGGAATAAGTCTTTTCTTGCATTCAATCCACCGTCTCATTAGTTTATCAGACTTGAAAGTGTAGATGACAAGCTAGGTAATGGATGGCATATGATTGTGTATTTTCTTCTCTCCATCACATTAGAACAAGGATCCTCTAGAGTGCCTTATTACTCAACGTGTGTATATACACACACACACACGGTTTGTTGATCAATGTGTCCGTTAAGAGAGATCGGAGTCATCTGCACTTGTTTTCCTGGGAGTACACATGTGTGTGTCTTTTCTTGGTATCTAATATAGCTTCTACACCCAAACTTGTAGCATTAACGATGAAGAGCCCTTTTTGGGTACTAGCCTGACTCTTGGCAGCCTAATTAGATTTGGTCCAAGTGGACACTTTGAAACGGTTGGGAACACTCACCTTTGATGTAAGCTCTTGTTATTTGACTTTGTATTGAGAGAGATTTTCTTTAAATAGTTCTTTCTTTTCTTTTTGACTAGCTCCATGACTTTTACCAAGAGTTGGTGCACACTGATCAACAATAATTTAGTTTCATGACACCCTGACACATAGGTCAATATCAAAAGATAGCATGTGAACTTGTTCGCATAATGTCTAGGGTTTTGCTAACACTCAGGTTTCTTGAGGACTTCATTGACTTCATCCCATCCTCAAGCATCATTAGATCTAGTTTAAACTCAAATCACCAGTCTCAGTCACTCAAGTGATAACTCAACTCATCTCATCATTCATGAAGTTGTGTATGCGATCTACTGATCATATTCTTAAAAGGTAGAGATGAATAATGCAATATAGCATTCAAATCTTTCAAACTAGGGAAGTGTAGATTATTAAGTCTTAAACCTGAATGACTTAGACTGGCTAACTTAGACTCTGAAGACCTCAAAAATCAAGTGTTCTTAAATCCACAAGCCTTGAATGACAATGAATGTGTTAGGAATACACCAACTCCAGATTTCGTGAAATTTTTGTGATATTGAATTTTGTAATTTTCATGGGATTTTTCTAATCTCAAGAGAAATACTGATTGGCTGAAGCTCATATGAATAGTTGAAGGATATGGGAATATCCCTAAGCACAGCAGGAAGTGTGAAGATCACATTGTATGCGGTCGGGAGCGACTAGTCGCACTAGTTGCTCCAGGCAGCGGAAATTAAAAAAATTTAAACGATGAAACCACATGATCCAAGAACACTTCTTGGATCGTTTAATCTAAACCACAACAAATATTAGGTTTACCTCTTGAAGCGTGGTAGAGATCGAGTCTCTAAACGAAGAGACCTCCTGTCTCAAGTCCGATCCGACGGAGGAGATGCTTGCAAGCGCATTGATGAAATGTGTGCTCCTCGCAATCCATGTTGATGATCCAAACAGTGAATCTCCTGATCTCGTCACACGAGATCCAACATCTTCTTCACGAGCGAGGCACATATCCATGAGCAAACAATCCATCAACATAACAATCTGCGACAATGGCGACTCTCTATAGGGCTCCATGGTGGACGACTACAATGAGAGAGAGAGAGAGACTTGGCATGTAGAGAATGAGAGAGGGAGAGGGCATATTTTCAATGTGTAAGGAAGAGCTAGGTTTTCCTCTTCTTATATAATATTTGGGAGTCCATGGATCTCAATCCATGGACAACAACAATCAATGGATGATATTGATTTGTTCTTCTTTCAATGGTCATGATTTTATTGTAAAAACATAACAATAATTAACTTAATTTGAATTAAATATATATTGAGAAATAAATATAAATTAATTTCAAATTAAATCAGTCAAGCATGGAGATAATTGGAATGAAGATTGCCCTCATTTCATAAGGGGGGGGGGTGATGGACACCCTTACCTAAAAGGAGTTGGTGATCGTACACCCTCTCAAGAAGGAAGGTGGCAATCTCCATGTAATCTCATGAGATTACATTATTCCATGGAAATATGCAATATTTTCAAGAACACTTGTTGTAAATTATTCTACAAAAATAATTCACAATTATTTTGTGGACATTGCAATCATGCCATTAGAAAATTGTGAAAAACATTCACAACCCAAAATAAAATATAAATTATATTTTCAATTAATTACCCAATGTGAATCCAATTCACATCAACAATTAATCAACAAATATAAATCACAATAGGCTCTCTCTAATACATATAAATCACATTTATAATATATGTGATTAATATGGATAATGTTATTTACATTATTTATATCCATGATAATTAAATCACATTTAATCATCTTGGATTTTTATTCTCATGTGCCCAAATAATATGAATCGCATTCACATCCTTCACATTTTTGATAATTAAATCACATTTAATTATATCAGATAACACTCCTTATAATATGAATCAAATTCATATTGTTCATGATAATTAAATAACATGTAATTATCAATTTCTTCAATCTCATATACATATATCGATAGTGAAATTATCATTGAACTTTTTCAAGGACAATGCTCTTTCTCCGAGGATAATTGGAGATAAGGACATGGTGATTGTATTGTTTCATGTACAGTGACTTGGATACTGATATCACATCTTAAATCCACATCTTGCAGACCACCCATAGATGATTGATTAAATCAAAACCATAAATCTAATCTTATAATGGCATCTGAATCACATTCAGATAACTGTCCAACACTTGGACCAAGATTAGATAACTTCTCTATTGAGAGGAGTCACTAAAATCTAGACATGTTTCATCACTCCCTCCGAATGGATGCGTCATGGTTATACAATTGTTTATGATCACATCACCTGCATATATTCCTAATACCTATACTTCCAGCATACTGGAAGACCAAGAATAAACCTGATGTTTTAGATCTCATTTAGACTGTCTCCTTCGGGGTTTTATCATTAAATTTCTCAATCGATCTTTGGGAATCAGTATTGATCATATACTTCCAAAAGCATATATCATACCCATGCATTGATCATATACTTCCAAAAGCATATATCATACCCATGCATTGATCATAAACTTTCCAAAAGCATATTTCAAACCTTACAAATTCAGTCAAGCTTCCAAAACGAGACGACCGTGCACAAAATTTGATCCTTCCCAATATCTCATGAGTGAGCTCATGTCTTCCGATTCAGTAAATGAACCTGTATGATCCGTTTGAGAGATTGTATTGCTCAAATGCCCTTGCATGCACAACAATGCGCCAGTGTATAGACCTTGGTTAGGTCATCAACATATTGGTCTGCCAAATGTATATACTTAGACAAATAGTAACGCATCTGTCTCCGCTCAGAGGGATGCATGCCTATATCGTGACAGTATACGACATAGGTCTTTGGTTATCTCGATCTCGTTAAGTCAACTCTTTGACCTAACTTACCTAACACCTCTAAATCTCTATTCCTATGCAGAGGACCTACATCAAGAGGTCGGTTAGATATAAACTTTTAGAGAAAGGAGTACCATCTCCTTCTCATGATGGAGATCCTCTCTTTATAATCATTTTACGGTGCTTGATGAGTCCTCAATCTAACTCTTTAGATATTCCTCCAAGCACTAACCTCTATGATTCAACAATTGAATCAACATCTGTATGATCATTAAGACATAATCCTAATTGTACTAAGGGACCTATTATGCGATTATTCTTCATTTTAGATCACGGAATGATACTTGTAATAACATTTATTGCATAATGGCTCGCTATGGGCTCACATGTACAAAAATCTCCCACTAGCCCAAATAGCCATTAATGGACTAATCTTTAAACCCCCACTCATGTGACAATCATAGGATATTTAGAAAAATAGCTAGGTAAGCTGATCATTCACTTTGTTCCCAAGAGATATGCCAAGTCCTTTTGCGACACCTACATATCTCCTAGTAACAACCCTCGCATCCAATGCGAATGTTGCATCTTATGCAACCAATACTCAATCTTGTTATTTATAATGTCTTTATTACTGCAATTCAATAATCATTATAACCATTATTTCCATTATCCTTATCAGACTATGTTTTTTTCCTGGAGATCTCTATCTCCTAAGGTATCTGTAGTTAAGACCTTTTAATCTCTATCTACAAAGTCTTAATTTCTTGAAGATAAGACTTTGAGATCACTATCTCTAAGTCTTGTCATCTTTGAAGATATTGTTATTATTGCAATCAAGTGTTTTATCTCATTAGTGGGATTAGTAACAGTTTACTACTCCCACTACACGTCAGACATCTGACTTTTGTATACACTACCATACACTGAGCTTCCCAAAGTTGATGCACTATGGCATGTCTCTTTGGTATTCACATCCTCAACTCTTTGAGGTGCTATCCCCTTTTAGGTAGATCATGACTATATCTTAAGGGAGAGAAGTCTTTATTGGAATTTTTCCAGAAAATGGAAATGTCCAAGGTGTAACACTAATGTGACGGTCCCAATACCCTCTTTTCTTTGCTTCTAAACAACTTCAAAACTAAGATGTAAGGGGTATCCTTGAGATCTCATATCAAGGTATGGAGCAACTAGATATTAAAAACTTGTTATTATCCTTATATCATTCAAAATGATTAGAATATTATCAACATTTATCATGATGAACACGTTTGTACTCCCACTAAACTTCATATGATTCATCAAGATTCTATATGAAATCGTAACCTTTATAATTTCATCAAATCTGATGTTCCAACTATAAGAAGTTTATTTGAGTCTATAGATGGAGGTCTACAACTTGCATACCATGCTTTAATCAACTATGAAGCCATGTGGCTACTTCAAATGAATATACTTGGAGCGATATTCACAGAGGAATGCAATCTTGACTCACATCTTGAAGATGTCATAGTCAAGTTGTGTAGCTATAGTTAGCAATATTCTGATGGGTTTAAGCATGGTCATTGAAGAGCAAGTCTCATCTCAAGTGATGTCTTCTATTCGGTATGTAGCTCATGGCTACAAGCCATGCTTTGATGGTCTCTACCTTCTCATCATGTTCCCTATTTGTCTTGAAGATCCATTTACAGCTAACAGGTCCTACCCTTAAAGGCGGATCCATGAGGGTCCATATATAACACTTGTATATGAAGTCTACTTTAGACTTTATTGCTAACATCCATCCCTCCATGTCATAATCCTTCTAAGCTTCATCATATGAAGTCAGATCATTTTCAGATTTAACTGACATATGGAATCCATCCTCAAACTCATTTGAAGGGGTATGAGTGTTTCATCTTTAATTGTCCTGTCAGTTTCTGATTTAAGGAGCCTCATTATCTTCTCAAGATTAAATGAGTTCCTTTACTTCATTTTCATATTGATTCTCAAGAGAGTAGAATGGGGCTCTAGACCAGGCAGTCGGAGCTTCTGAAGTGCTGTGGAGAAGATGACGGAATCGAAGTGAAAAATCGAAAATGCAAGGGAAGTAAGTGATAACTGAAGGTGCTGAAAGACTCAGAGGCCTCATGTGATGCGAACAGAGGGGTTTTGGCCTCAACTAGGCTACGGCGGACCATAGAGGCTAGACGCGGTGGATCTCCGGCCACGTTAGTGAGCTTCAGCCAAGAAGCCACCAAACTTCGCTCCAAAAGCTTCTTCGAGCTGTTGTTACTCTGCTGGAGGTGGATAGGGGAGAAGAGAGAGGTAAGGCACAAGCTCCTAAGCTCGGGTGGTGGAAGAGATGTTTTATAGAGGTGCCTAGGGTTCCAGAAAGATCAGAGTAGCGCTCGAAACCCTACGACAATTCGGCTGCGCCTAGGGATCCGCGAGGATCATGGATATTAGGAGAATAATCGACCCAAGAATCAAGTTGAATGGATATCTAACCCGATCGAGAAAAAACAGAGAAGAATCTTCAGTGAAGTAGGAATCAGGTCGGGTCAGCTAGGGGAGAAGGTTGACCGCAATCAACAATCCCACATGGACGAATCAGAATTCAGGATTTACAAAAGAAAATAATATTAAATATAAAATAGTAAATGATTTTAAAATAAAAATTGAATAAAATGAAAATTTTTATTATATTTAAAACTATTTTTCTATGATTTTAAATATTTTTATAAATTAATTTATTATGGTATATACGGTATATAGTACTATTTACAAGTAAAATATGCTATATATTATATAAATGTATTTTTATTTTATTATTTTTATAGAGATCTATTTTATTTTATATTTTATTTATTTACAAAGTAATTTGAGGAGTGTAAAATGATTTTTATTTGATTTTTATAAATTTGGTATTAAAAAAATAAGTATTCTATTGTATATATTTACATGTAACCTTTGTACAATGAACTTTAGATTTTATTTTTATTCTATTTTGTGTTTTCTGATTTTTATTTTATTTTTATTTTATTGTTACAGTAATATATTAGTGTTCAAAAATAAAATGGTATTCACATAATGTAAAATAAATATGAATATTTATTTGTACATGTTTAGATGTTATATACCCTATCTCTCATTACCTATTTCTTGTCTATGAGGTCAAGATATGACCTTTTTCTCAAAGTTTAGGCCAATTTGTATTTATTCTAAATACATCTTTTTTTTCTCTTTATTCTTTTATTTTTGGAAAATAAGTGCTTATTATGCAATATTAACAAAGACGTATACAATGGTAAATTATTGTATTTACATATAATTACATGTAGTTTTGCTAAAAGATAAATCTAAAATAAAAGAATAAAGAATAAGTATCGTAGATTCATCAACTAACTACTAGATTAAAGCAAAAATTAAATGCATAGACTGAAAAGATGAATTATAATTTACCTAAGGCAAGCAATGAAGTGACACCAACTAGATCATGTCGAAGCTACCTCGACAGTGGCTTGGATCTCCTCCTCTCGAGCTTCTCCTCGCTGTAAATCACCGCCTTGCTGCTCCTGTCACCAACATCGAGGATGAGGGGGAGATTTGAGGGGCTAAAAGTCCTGGAAGAGGGATCAATGCCAACATTTGCGAAGAATGGGAGATATATAAGCTGGTGGTCGAGGATTTTTGAGGCACGATTGCATGGAATGGAGCGAGGGTAGGTGAAGATGGAGAGGTCGACGTGGAGGATGGACATGGGGGATGCTTAGTGGTGAAGAGCTCGAGGAGGAAGGTGTCGTAGCGAAGCATGGAAATGGGCGAAGTTAGGGGTTCACGTGAGTCTGATAGAGGTTGCGGGTCATACAGGACAGTTGACCCAAGGTCAATGAAGGGAGAGTCCTGGTAGGTCCACCTGGACCAACCAGGAAAAAGATGAATGAAAATGGCTTGTAAATTTAATAAAAAAATATATAATGAATTAATTATTTTTTGGTCATAATATAAAATTGTTAATAATATTATGTAGTATTTAATACATATTCGTATTTTTTATGAGGTTATTTATTATAAGTTAATATTTACATGTAAAATATAGGTATAAATACATGTATTTTGATAATTTTATTGTTATTTTGTATTGTACATTTTATTATTTATGTAAGAATTTTGTATATTTTTAATTTATTTAATTGCAAATTTAGGTATTTTTATTGTATTTTTATGAGTTTATTTGTATACTTTATTAGTTACATATATATTCTTTATAGGTATACATAGGTATATTTCATTTATGTATAAAGGAAATTTATTTAATTTAATTTTATTTGAACAATTTTATTTCATTATAATTATAAACATGTGTTTCAAATAATACTCACAATTTTAAAAAATAAAAGAAATTAAAAAATGTAAAGAATAAATATATTTAATATAATATACGTGTATATTGCACAATGATGACCCAGAACCTAAATTTTGCATTTTAACTCCAAATTGGTCGATACTACCTTAAATAGCTTATTAAAAGTTATATACAACTAAAAGTTATTTTGGTCCATTTGATACAGTGTGGAGAAGACACAAGTCTATTAAATTTTTATTTTAGCTTTTTATTTTGTATCCCGAGCATACTTCACATTATTTTTCTGTAAAAATAATTTTGTATTTTCCTTGTATTTTTGTCTATAATATTGATGTTGAGGGTTTGTTATTCGAGGTGTAAAAATACGAAAATAAAATGGGTCCAAACAAGAAATATTTGGGTAATTATATTAGTGTTTTGTGTGTGATTTTCTGTTTATTTCTATAAAGTTTTTTTGGCATGTATCCCTCTACTTTATTCCTTGTCGGCCAAGTCATCGTGATGATTGTGTCAAGGTCTAGGGTCACTCAGTGAATTTACACTTTATTTCTTTTTCTTTTCTTCCTTTATTCTCTTATTTTGGAATTAAATGCAATAATTATGCAGTATTTTATATAGTATTTTGTACAATTTATATAGTGTTTATTTCGACAAATTAATGATTACTAATTAGGGTAATGTACCATGGCCATCTTAATGGTCATACAGCTGTAGATTCAATTATTGAATCACAGAGCCTGGTGCTTGGATGAATATCTAAAGAGTTAGATTGAGGACTCATCAAGCACCGTCAAATGATTACTAAGAGGGGATCTCTAGCCTGAGAAGGAAATGGCAATCTTTTCTATAAAGGCTGATATCTAACTGACCTCTTTACAGGTCCTCTGCATAAGAATAGAGATTCATAGGTGTTAGATAAGTTAGGTCAAAGAGTTGAGTTAACGAGATCGAGATATCCAAAGTCCTATGTCGTATGTAGTCACGATATAGGCACACATCCTCTGACCGGATACATATGTGTTACTATATCTCTAAGTATATACATTTGGCATACCAATAGGTTGATGACCTAACCAAGGTCTATACACCGGCGTGATGGTGTGCATACAAGGGCTTATGAGTAATACGATCTCTCGAAGGGATCATATAGGATCATTTACTTAATCAGAAGAAATGAGCTCACTCATAAGATATTGGGAAGATAAAATTCCGTGCACGGTCATCTCGCTTTGGATGCATGACTGGATTTGTACGTTTAATATATGCTTTTGGAAAGTATATGATCAACATATGGGTATGATATATGCTTATGGAAAGTATATGATCAATACCACCTCCCGATAGTCGAATGAGAAACTTAATTATAAAACTCTGAAGGAGATAATCTAAAAGAGATCTAAAACTTCGGGTTTATTATGGGTCTTCCAGTATGTAGGATGTACAGGTATTAGGAATACCTGAGGGTGATGTAATCATCAACGATTGTATAACCATAACGCTTCCATATCTAGGGAGTGATGAAACGGGTCTGGATTTTAGTGACTCCTCTCAGTAGATAAAATAATCTGATCTTTGTCCAAATGTTGGACATTGATCTGAATGTGATTCAGATGCAATGAGAATATTAGATCTACGGCTTTGATTTAATCAAACGTCTATGGAAGATCCGCAAGATCTGTATTTGAGATGTCATCTCAATATCATAGTCACTATTCGTTGAACAATACAATCGTCATGTCCTTATCTCCAAGTATTCACGGAGAAAGTACATTTTCCAAGAAAGAGTTCATGGATAATTTCATTATTGATATATGTATCCGAGCATTGAGAGAATTGATAATTAAATGTGATTTAATTATCATGAATAATATGAATTTGATTCATATTATAAGGAGAGTAATCTTAGACAATTAAATGTGATTTAATTATCAAAGATGTGAATAATGTGAATTTGATTCACATTGTTTTGGCACATGAGAATAGAGGTCCAAGATGATTAAAAGTGATTTAATTATCATGGATATGAATAATGTGGATATCGTTATCCATATTAATTATATATATTATAAATGTAATTTATAATGTATGAGATAGAGCAATTTGTAATTTACATTTGTTAATTAAATGTTGATGTGAATTGGATTCACATTGGACATTTAATTGAAAATGTAATGTACTTTTTATTTTGGGTTGTGAATGTGATTCACAAGTTTCCAATTGCATGATTGCAATGTTCACAAAATAATTAATTATTAGTGTAAATAAATTTACAACAATAGTTGTTGTAAATTATGAAGATTTTCATTGGATAAGAGATCTCATGAAAAAGGAAGAGGAGTGCATCCTTCCTTTTTAAGGAGGATGGACGACCACCTTGAATTGGAATTCAAGGTATGCCTCCCCCCTTAAATCGAAGGGAGGCATGCCTCCTTCCTAATTCTCCTTTTTAATTTGATTTAATTAATTTATATGTTAATGATTCATTCAATATATATTTAATGTAATCAAATTGTTGTTATAAATTTACAACAAAATCGTGGCCATTAAAAGAAACATAAATCAATGTGAACCATTAGATTTGTGTTCATGGATTGAGATCCAAAATATTATAAAAGGAGAAGCACCCCCTTTGTTCTTCTAGACACACACACACACACACAAGTTGGAGACACCAACTATTGTTCTCTCTCTCTCATTCTCTACATGTCCTCTCTCTCTCTCTCTCATTGTGGTTGTCCACCATGGAAGCCCTATAGAGAGTCTCCATCACCGCAGTGTTGTTGTTACACTGTCGGATTGTTTGCTTGAGGATCTCCGTCTCCTTTAGGGTTCATCGCTCATGAAGAATATGTCGTATCTCGTGTGACGAGATCAGGAGATTCGTCGCTTGGATCACCAACATGTATTACGAGGAGCATGTGTTTCATCAACGCGCTCGCAAGCGTCTCCTTCGTCGGATCGGACTAGAGACAGAAGGCCTCTTCGTTTACAGACTCAATCGCAACCATGCTTCAAGAGGTAAACCTAATACTTGTTTGTGGTTTAGATTAAACAATCCGGGAAGTGTTCTTAGATCATGTAGTTTCATCGCATGAAATTTTTTAAAATTCTGTTGCCTCGAGCGACTAGTACGACTAGTCGCTCTCGATCGCATACGATGTGATCCTCACGCTTCCATGATTCTCTTAAGGATCTTAACATATCCTTCTAGTGGTATCAGAGCCTTTAGTTGGAAGTTTCGAATACGATCCATAATCCTAGGACGACTTGGGCTCATTAGGGTTTGCGAAATTTTATCTCATTTCATTCATGTAGCCCTATTTTGTGAATATTTTCTGCTCTGTTTAAAACATTTAAATACGAAAATATCACTTGAATTATATTTCCCATTAAATAATAAAATAGTGGAATTTGAGTTTGCGTGATTTGGAATCTGATTGCTCAAGTTATGATTATTTTAGTGAACATGTATACATTGTTTCGGGACTGCGAATCTTCACGTAATTAAGGAGTTAATTACTGATTTGAAACGCCTAGAAATGCATTAAAATCAATTGGTTATGTTCTAAATCAAATTAGCAAATTTTGAAAACTTATTTTGGATTATTTGGATTTAAATTAATTGAGATATGCTAATTTTAGTAAGTGAGGGTCACTGCTGGAAATTACATTCCTAATCAAGAACCATGTGATTGTCATTTAATCAATTAGTGAAATTAATGATTAATTTTATGGAATAATTATGGATAAATATTTAGTAAATATTTGATTTATAATTATTTCATTAAATGACATTGTCTTAACCAATAATTGATTCGATATGATCTAAATCACAATTGGTTACTCAATCTACTTTCCAACAAACAAAGTTGCTTCAATAGAGATTGGGAATTTGTTTAGTAAATTTCATTATAATCAAAATGGTTTTGATTATTACTATATGGCATAACTTCTATTGAAAAATTGATTATCATCTCAAGTACATAATGATCAATTTGGCATTATCCTAACCCGAGGCGGATATGGTGTCTAGTCGGGGAGCGTTGGGGTAGCAGGTTGCACTGTGTGCGGTCTCTCCCACTCCCGTCCGTACTGGCCATGAGAACAGGTAGGTAATGGATAATGTTAGAGAGATCATGATTATTTTTCTAATTATTGAAATTTGAAATAATATGTATTTGAGATAATACCATATTTCAAGTAACAATAAAGAATGTTTGTTGGATATTAATTGGATCATTAATTTAATATGATTAGATTAATTGGAATCCAATTAAAATTAAAATACTCTATTATGAATAAAATTGTTATTTCTCTTGGAAGAATCAATAGTAATGAATATGATTCATAATGATTAATTAGAATTTGAACAAGATATGGAGGATCACATAAGTGACATCCATGGTCTTCCATCAAGGTGAAGGGTTCTGTCGCTAGGGATTATATGTAGTAGAAGCCTGTCGGAAGTGACAACTCCTGCATATAAGAGCGTCTGGATCGGGCTCTTTGCTTCTCGAAAGAGTAAGGCCTTATGCGTAGTGACCCCATTATCGGATCCACATATTATTGGGGTGATATTGGATTGCGCAGTTCTAATCCTGTTGACGATTGCTTCAAATAATGACGGGATAACATCAACTTAGGAGTGGTGGGCTTGAGTGTTAAAGACCGAATTGGGAATGCGAGTTAGACTTGCAAGGCGCAATGTATTCCCGCTTCTTTTTATCTGAGTTACAGTTTCTCATATTATTGGGATGTGACAAAGATAAGAAAGGAGATCCCAGATCTTGCTTGAGATATAATGGTAAGTACATCTCTCACATTGAAAGTGATTAATGGAATGAACTTTCAATGTTGACAAGGCAAAATAACTTTGATATAAAAATTTCTAAATAAAAGTAAAATATATACTTATATATATTTATGGAAAGTTCTTATTTCAGATAATCCTTCATTAAATCCACTCAATACTATACCCAATAATGACAAGTAAAATATCATGGAACAGATCTATGATCATGATATTGCACTTGCAATTGGACACGTAATGTATGTGGTTGCAATGTGCAAGTTATTCTCATAATAATAATGAATGGCAATTAAATAAATAATAGGAAAACCCTAGGGTTTGTATGTCTCTTTAGTCTTAATTTCTCATCGAATGTACTTTGGAAGTGATATATCTATGATGATCGTAATTGTCAAATAATCTTTATAAAAATCTAAGAAGATGTGCAGGCATGCATATGTGCTCTCAACATTTAATCATGAATGACACGATTCACTGCATTATGCAGAATGGTGGACCTATAAGAGATGATGTATTCAAAATATTTGAGTACCTACTTGAACCTAAGTCTTTAAGAGTTAAGATGTATGTAGATATGATGATTGTCATCATTCTACTTTCTATACTCAAGTCATTCATAAATCTTCATATAATTCATATTGTATGAATTGAGTGAAGCATGTATAAATGTTGAAATATTCTTATATTGAAATATTTTGAAATCAACATAAGAGATCCTTTGTCTTAAGCAATGGTTGTTTACAGATGAAGGGAGAACATTGGATGCATGGGTCTGACCCAAGTTAGAAGGAAAGTCAAAGAGTTGACTATACTTCTGTAACTTCCATATGACATCCAAAGAACTGGATGAATGTCAATACTACAATAAGATGATGTTCTGATAGTATGACTATCTATATTATCTAGGATCCTTAGAGAAAGACTCGGATAGTGCATCGGAATAATTTACTTCGACATAGCATCATTGAAATTGGCTTACTTATTAGATAAGATCAAAGTCTAATAATTGTATCTCATTTTTCTAGTAACTCTTGCAATTGGTTTCAAATGTTTTTTAGAAAATTAAAGAAATTTGATCTTAAGATTTAATAGTCATCCCCATGGACATTGATAGAATTGTTGCATCAATCTTTATTGGATAGATAGACTTCATTTTTTCAGTGGGAGAGCCCTTAGTCTTAGAGAATGTCTCTATGACCTAAACATCGGAATACAATCATTGTCTATTTCTAAATGTTGGAAATAAATGTGAATACTGCAATAAACCTATCATAAAGAGTTATGATAAATATATTTCAAACAGTAATCTGACATCTGGAAGACTCTAATAAATTAGAAAATTAGTGAATGATTCATTAACATTTCTAAAACTGGAATTAAACCTTAAAAGATCAACAGGAGGATGAAGCTCATTTGACAATGATCTGGCATCAAGCCTTGGTTATTTGTCTATTGATGAGATCAATGGACTAGTAAGAGATGAAACTTTAGATTGACTGAAATTTCAAATCTTACATACTTATGAATATTGTATTCAAAGTAAAAATGTCCAATACACCCTTCCTTGGGAATAGTGTAAGATGTCAAGGTATTCAAGATTTGTATATATATTGATGTATGCGGATCACCTGTATCATAATAAACATTGGTGATATGTGATATCATTCGATGATTATTTGTGATATGAGATTTCTTCCCTTCACCATAGAAACCTTTGAAATATTCAAAGATTTCGCAACTTTGGTTTAGAACCAAAGTTTGAAGGAAGATGAAATGGATTTTATCTAACCAAGGTAGCAAGTATCTATTAAATGAACTCAAGGAATACCTTATGAAGAAAGGAATATCATTCCTATCTCAATCCTTCTAATGCACCTAAACTCAAGAGAGTTGTAGGGAGATACAATTGATCATGTGTGACATGATTTGATCAATGATGAATCTTAGCATAATTATATATTAGTTTCCTAGTATATATATGTGTGTATGTAGTAGAGACTACAATATATATATATATATATATATATATCCTTAATAAGGTTTCATGCAAATTAGCTAGAATCTAGCACAAGAGAGTGCTACTTCATTAGGAAAATAAAGGATGGTATTCGATACCTACTTTATGACCTTGGGATTCATAAAAGATTTCATACCTGAAAATGTAATTCTTAGAGGATGAGTCTCTTGAGAATCAAGATGAAAATGAAGTAAAGGAACTCATTTAATCTTGAGAAGATAACGAGGCTCCTGAAATCGGAAACTAAAAGGACAATTAAAGATGAAACCCTAATACCTCTTCAAATAAGTTTAAGGATGTATTCCATATGTCAGTTAAGTCTGATAATGATCTTACTTCATGTGATGAAGCTTCTAAAGATCATGACATGTAAAGATGGATGTTAGCAATAAAGTCTAAAGTAGACTTCATATATAAGTTTGTATATGGACCCTCGAGGATCCACCTATATGGTTAAGCCTATTAGATGTAAATGGATCTTCAAGAGAAAGAGGGAACTCGATGAAAAAGTAGAGACCTTCAAAGCATGGCATATATCCTCAAGATACACACCGAAGAGAAGACATAGCTTGAGATGAGACTTGCTCTTTAGTGACCATGCTTGAACCCATCAGAATATTGCTAACTATATCTACACAACTTGACTATGACATCTTCATGATGTGAGTCAAGATTGCATTCCTCCATGAATACCTCTCTAAGGATATTCACATGAAGTATCCCCAAGGCATCATGGTTGAGGAAAGCAAGGTGTACAAGCTAAGGACTCCATCTATGGACTCAAGTAAGCTTCTTGTAGTTGGAACATTGGATTTGATGAAATTATAAATGTTATGATTTCAGATAGAATCTTGATGAACCGTGTGAAGCTTAGTGGGAATGCCAGTGTTCATCTTGCTAAATGTAGATAATATCCTAATCATTTGGAATGATATAAGGATGATAATAAGTGCTTTATAGTCTGGCTATTCCATATCTTGAGATATGATCTCAAAGAGACCTCTTGGATCTTAGTTCTGAAGTTGTTCAGAAGCAAAGAGAAGAGGGTATTAGTACTGTCACATTAGTGGTATACCTTGGACATATTCTATTCATGAAAAATTTCCAAGAAAGGCTTCTTTCCCTCAATATATGGAACTGACATATCTAAAGGGATATCACCTCAAATAGTTGAGGAAATGAATGCTAGAACTGCTTGCCCTTGTGCATCAGTTATGAGAAGTCGAGTGTATGCTAAATGAGTACAAAAGCTATATGTCTACCATGCAGTGGGAGTAGTAAACTGTTATTAATCTGACTATGGTGATAAACCACTTGATTGCAGTAATAACAATATCTTTAATGAGGACAAGACTTTCGAGATAGTGATCTGTAAGTCTTATCTTCAAGAACTTAAGACTTTATAGATAGTGATCTAAAAGCTCTTAACTACAGATACCTTAGGAGATAGAGATCTCCGGGAATAAGAGTATTCTGATAAGGATAATAGAAATTACATACAAGTTATTATAATAATTATTGTGTTGTAGTGTCAAGGACACTATAACTAATAAGATTGAGTATTGGTTGCATAAGATGCAACATTTGCATTGGATGCGAGCACTGTTACTAGGAGATATGCAAGTACCCTAAAAGGAATTGGTGTAGTCTCTCAGGAATAGAGTAACTGATCGGCTTACCTAGCTATTTTTCTAAATAGCATATGATTGTCACATGAGTGCAGGTTTAAAGATGAGCCCATTACTGGCGCTTTGGGCTAGTGGGAGATTGTTGGACATGCGAGCCCACGGCGAGCCATTATGCAATAAATGTTATTGCAAATATCATTCCCTGATCTGAAATGAAGAATAAATAATTTGCACAATAGTTCCCTTAGTACAATTAGGGTAATGTACCATGGCCATCTTAATGATCATACAACTATAGATTCAATTATTGAATCATAGAGACTGGTGCTTGGATGAATATCTAAAGAGTTAGATTGAGGACTCATCAAGCACCGTCAAATGATTACTAAGAGAGGATCTCTAGCATGAGAAGGAAATGGCAATCTTTTCTATAAAGGATGATATGTAACTAACCACTTTGCAGGTCCTCTGCATAAGAATAGAGATTCAGAGGTGTTAGATAAGTTAGGTCAAACAGTTGAGTTAACGAGATCGAGATAACCAAATTCCTATGTCGTATGCAGGCACGATATAGGCACACATCCTCTGACCGGAGACATACGTGTTACTATATGTCTAAGTATGTACATTTGGCATACTAATAGGTTGATGACCTAACCAATGTCTATACATCGGCGCGCTGGTGTGCATACAAGGGCCTATGAGTAATACGATCTCTCAAAGTGATCATACATGTTCATTTACTGGACCGGAAGACATGAGCTCACTCATAAGATATTGGGAAGATCAAATTCCGTGCACGGTCGTGTCATATTGGAAGCTTGACTGAATTTGTATGTTTGATATATGCTTTTGGAAAGTATATGATCAACACCTGGGTATGATATATGCTTTTGGAAAGTATATGATCGATACCAACTCCCAATAGTCGAATGAGAAACTTAGTTATAAAACCCTGAAGGAGACAGTCTAAAAGAGATCTAAAACTTCGAGTTTTATTATGGGTTTTCTAGTATGTAGGATGTATAGATATTAGGAATAAATGAGGGTAATGCGATTATAAATAATTGTATAACCATGACGCTTCCATTCCTAGGGAATGATGAAACGGGTCTGGATTTTAGTGACTACTCTCAATAGAGAAATAATCTGATCTTGGTCCAAATGTCGGACATTGATATGAATGTGATTCAGATGCAATGAGAAAATTATATCTACGGCTTTGATTTAATCAAACCCTTAAGGGAGGTCCGCAAGATCTGGATTTGAGATGTGATATCAATATCCAAGTTACTATACGTGGAACAATACAATCGCCCTGTCCATATATCCAAGTATTCGTGGATAAAGCACATTGTCCTTGAAAGAGTTCATGGACAATTTTATTGTTGATATATGTATCCGACCATTGAGAGAATTGATAATTAAATGTGATTTAATTATAATAAATAATATGAACTTGATTCATATTATAAGGAGAGTTATCCTAGACAATTAAATATGATTTAATTATCATGGAATTAGTAATGTGGATAACACTATCCATATAAATTATATATATTATAAATGTGATTTACAATATATGCGATAGAGCAATTTGTAATTTAAATTTATTAATTAAATGTTGATGTGAATTGGATTTACATTGGACAATTAATTGAAAATGTAATGTACTTTTTATTTTAGGTTGTGAATGTGATTCACAAGTTTCCAATGGCATGATTGCAATGTTCACAAAATTATTATGAATTATTTTTGTGAATAAATTTACAACAATAGTTGTTGTAAATTATGGATATTTTCATTGGATAAGAGATCTCATGAAAAAGGAAGAGGAGTGCCTCCTTCCTTTTAAGGCGGATGGACGGCCACCTTGAATTGGAATTCAAGGTGTGCCACCCCCCCTAAATGGAAGGGAGGCATGCTTCCTTCCTAATTATCATATATTAACTTGATTTAATTAATTTAAAGGTTGATGATTTATTAAATATATATTTAATTTAATCAAATTGTTGTTGTATGTTTGCAACAAAATCATGGCCCTTAAAAGAAACATAAATCAGTGTGAACCATTGGATTTGTGTTGTCCATGGATTGAGATCCATGGATCCCAAAATAATATAAAAGGAGAGGCACCCCCTTTGCTTTTCTAGACACACACACAAGTTGGAGACACCAACTATTGCTCTCTCTCTCTCATTCTCTATCATCCTCTCTCTCTCTCTCATTGTGGTCGTCCACCATGGAAGCCCTACAGAGAGTCTCCATCACCGCAGCATTGTCGTTGCGCTGCCGGATTGTTTGTTTATGGATCTTCATCTCCTTCGGTGCGCCTTGCTCATGAAAAAGACATCGTATCTCGTGTGAGTGTCAGTGTTCATCGTGCTAAATGTAGATAATATCCTAATCAGTTGAAATGATATAAGGATGATAATAAGTGCTTTATAGTCTAGATATTCCATATCTTGAGATATGATCTCAAAGATACCTCTTGGATCTTAGTTCTGAAGTTGTTCAAAAGCAAAAAGAAGAGGGTATTGGGAAAGTCACATTAGTGGTACACCTTGGACATATTCCATTCTTAAAAAATTCCAAGAAAGGCTTCTTTCCCTCAATATATGGAATTAATCTATCTAAAGGGATAACACCTCAAAGAGTTGAGGAAGTGAATGCTAGAATTGCTTGCCCTTATGCATCAGTTTCGAGAAGCCGAGTGCATGCTAAATGTGTACAAAAGCCATATGTTTCCATGCAATGGGAGTAGTAAACTGTTTCTAATCAGACTATAGTGATAAAACACTTGATTGCAGTAATAATAATATCTTCAAAGAGGATAAGACTTTTGAGGTAGTGATCTCTAAGTCTTATCTTCAAGAACTTAAGACTTTATAGATAGTGATCTAAAAGGTCTTATCTGCAGATACCGTAGGAGATAGAGATCTCCAGGAATAAGGGTATTTTGTTAATGACAATAGAAATTACGTACAAGTTATTATAATAATTATTGTGTTGCAATATCAAGGACACTATAACTAACAAGATTGAGTATTTAAATGGCATATGATTATCACATGAGTGTGGGTTTAAAGATTAGCCCATTACTAGCTCTTTGGGCTAGTGGGAGATTATTAGACATGTGAGCCCATGACGAGCCATTATGCAATAAATGTTATTGAAAATATTATTCCCTGATCTGAAATGAAGAATAAATAATTTGCATAATAGGTCCCTTAGTACGATTAGGATTATTACCATGGCCATCTTAATGATCATACAACTGTTGATTCAATGATTGAATCATAGAGGCTGGTGCTTGGATGAATATCTAAAGAATTAGATTGAGGGCTCATCAAGCACCATCAAATGATTATTAAGAGAGGATCTCCAGCATGATAAGGAAAGGGCAATCCTTTCTATAAGGGTTGATATCTAACTGACCTCTTGATGTAGGTCCTCTGCAAAAGAATAGAGATTCGAAGGTGTTAGATAAGTTAGGCCAAAGAGTTGACTTAACGAGATCGAGGTAACCAAAGTCCTATGTCGTATGGTGTCACGATATAGGCACACATCCTCTGACCGGAGACAGATGTGTTACTATATGTCTAAGTATGTACATTTGGTATACCAATAGGTTGATGATCTAACCAAGGTCTATACACTGGCGCACTGGAGTGCATACAAGGGCATATGAGTAATACGATCTCTCAAAGTGATCATACAGGTTCATTTACTGAACCGGAAGACATGAGATCACTCATAAGATATTGGGAAGATCAAATTTCGTGCATGGTCGTCTCGCTTTGGAAGCATGACTGAATTTGTATTTTTGATATATGCTTTTGGAAAGTATATGATCAACACCTAGGTATGATATATGCTTTTGAAAAGTATATGATCGATACTAACTCCCAACAGTCGAATGAGAAACTTAATAAGAAAACCATGAAGGAGACAATCTAAAAGAGATCTAAAACTTCAGGTTTATTATGGATCTTCCAATATGCAAGATGTACATGTATTTGGAATACCTAAGGGTGATGTGATCATAAACGATTGTATAACCATGATACTTCCATTCCTAGGGAGTAATGAAACATGCTTGGATTTTAGTTACTCCTCTCAGTAGAGAAATAATCTGATCTTGGTCCAAATGTCAGAAATTAATCTGAATTTGATTCAGATGCAATGAGAAGATTAGATCTACTGCTTTGATTTAATCAAACCACTATGAGAAGTCCGCAAGATCTGGATTTGAGATGTGATCTCAATATCCAAGTCACTATAAATGGAGCAATACAATCACCATGTACTTATATCCAAGTATTCGCGGCGAAAGCGCATTATCCTTGAAAGAGTTCATGGATAATTTCATTGTTGATATATGTATCCGAGCATTGAGAGAATTGATAATTAAATATGATTTAATTATCATGAATAATATGAATTTGATTCATATTATAAGGGGAGTTATCTTAGACAATTCAAGATGATTTAGTTATCAAAGATGTGAATAATGTGAATGTGATTCACATTATTTTGGCACATGAGAATAGAGGTCTAAGATGACTAAATGTGATTTAATTATCATGGGTATGAATAATGTCGATAGCAATATCTATATTAATTATACATATTATAAATGTGATTTATAATATATGAGATAGATCAATTTGTAATTTACATTTATTAATTAAATGTTGATGTGAATTGGATTCACATTGAACAATTAATTGAAAATATAATGTACTTTTTATTTTGGGTTGTGAATGTGATTCACAAGTTTCCAATGGCATGATTCACAAAATAATTCTGAATTATTTGCATGAATAAATTTATAACAATAGTTGTTGTAAATTATGGAGATTTTCAAAGGATAAGAGATTTCATTAAAAAGGAATAGGTGTGCCTTCTTCCTTTTAAGGAGGATGGACAACCACCTTGAATTGGAATTCAAGGTGTACCCCCCCCCCCAAATGGAAGGGAAGCATGCCTCCTTCCCAATTCTCCTATGTTAATTTGATTTAATTAATTTATATGTTGATGATTTATTCAATATATATTTAATTTAATCAAATTGGTGTTGTACATTTACAACAAAATCATGGACATTAAAAGAAACACAAATCAATTTGAACCATTGGATTTATGTTGTCCATGGATTCAGATCCATGGATCCCAAAATATTATAAAAGGAGAGGCACCCCCTTTGCTCTTCTAGACACACACACACACAAGTTGGAGACACCAACTATTGCTCTCTCTCTCTCTCATTCTCTACACGTCCTCTCTCTCTCTCATTTTGGTTGTCCACTATGGAAGCCCTAGAGAGAGTCTCCATCACCGTAGCATCGTCATTACAATGATGGATTGTTTGCTCGTGGATCTTCGTCTCCTTCGGTGCGCCTCGCTCGTGAAGAAGACGTCGTATCTCATGTGACGAGATCGGGAGGTTCGTCACTTGGATCATCAATATAGATTGCGAGTAGCACGTGTTTCATCAATGCACTCTCAAGTTTCTCCTCCGTCGGATCATATGAGACAGGAAGCCTCTTTGTTTAGAGGCTCGATCGCAACCACGTTTCAAGAGGTAAACCTGATACTTGTTTGTGGTTGATGAGCGACCGATCAACTAGGGTTAAGTATCAAATAATAATCAGGTCGTTGCGACACCAATCAATCAGTCGTTCTCATCAAGAAAAATCGAGAACTACTCAATAGAACAAATATCAAGCAATCAAAACAATGTTAGCAGTCTTCGCTATTTTATTTTAACCTGGTATAGAGATCAAGTCAATGATCAAGAGTAATCCTACGAAGTAGTCGGTTTTCAGACAAATAAAAGCATATTTTTGTTAATTTTTAATTTTACAATTTTTGTGGTTTTCAATTAAGGAAAACAAACAAGAAAATAAGGCAATAAAGCACACAAGCAAGCCTTTAAAATTTTTTATTAAGGCTAAAAATACTAAAATAATAGATATAAAAATATTTTTATGTTTTTCAAATATTAAGGTCTTTTTTGTTGATTTTCTAGGGGTTCTCTAATTATAAATATGATTTTATACAAATCAAACAAAGGTGAAAAGGAAAAATAGTGTACATCCTGGACTAGAAGACACATTAAAATATTAAAAGTTCCCTAATGTGTCCCTGGTTGTGATTTTATGAAAAACTAAATATAAATATCTAACAACAGAAATTGAGATCCTATTGTTTAGTTTTTTAGAATTTCTAATGATTTTTATAAGTTTTGAGAGTTTTTTTATTTTTAGGATTTTTATAATGATTTTGAAAGCAAAAATAATTCTGGAAGTAAAGTAAAGAAAGACAAGTAAATGCTAATTTTTTGTAATTTTTAAAACAATTTTTATAATTTTTATGTATTTTATAATATAGACAAAATAGTTTTTATGTATTTTTATTTTTAAAAAATATCAAACAATATGAAATTAATTCACAAAAATTACCATAAATATTACGTACTAGCAAGAGCTAACAGAAATTTTTATGGATTTTTTTATGTTAATTAGTTATTTATTTGATCAAAAACAAGACACACAGCTCTTAGGGACCTACTTGCAATTATGAGAAAGTTCCAGGCCAATTGATAACATATATAAAAATCTCAGGGTGAATAGTACAAAAAACCCATGGTATTCACGCACATGCTCAAAATCTCACGCATAGGGGTGTAAATGCAATTATACAAAAAGTTCTACTCAAAGCATAACATTCATGACGTTCAGGATAAAACACGCAAATACACCAAAATAACACGTGAGATAGCACGTGAGCTCATACAAACAGGACCAAAGTGTAAATACTAAAATATCAAGGGTTCACATGCAAAATAACCAAAATATTTTAAACTACCATAAATGTTTATAGGACTAGACAATAAAAACACAATAGAGAGGGGCCTACGGACAAATCACCCCTTATTGGGCGCGATCCAATGGCCGAGGTTGTTCTACGTACGATCTGATGGTTGTACTTCACGGATGATGCTTCGATGATGAAGTGCGCAGAGGGGATCCTCAGATGGATCTAACAACCGAGGCTCTCCGGTAGATGGACGAGAGATTTAAACTGGGGGAGCCTTCAATCGGACGATGGGGAGGTCGTCTGGAAGATCAGGAAAGAATCGCCTACGGTGAGTTTCCACCATCAATTGTGCATGTCTCCGACATCCTCATGAGCTGCTGCAAGATGGAAGATGACGGCGTTGATGCTCCGCAGCGTATGTGATGCTCAGCAGGGCCCATGACCAAGAGAGGGACCATGGGGGTGAATGGTGGACCTGGAGCTCTTTTGTGATACCTTCGATCTACAGATAAGGTCCAAATGTGTTCCAACCCTACAAGAAATGATGTACGCTCAAAGGGGAGTACTCCGACTAGGGTTAGGACACCAAAAGCATAGAGAACCAAGTAAGGGTCAGTGAACGGGGCAGGTCACATGTGGAGCGGAGGATCAAACCAACTAAGCGGCTCCAATCCGATGATTGGCGTTGATGGAAGGATGTGGAGAGTAACGTAGAAGCAGAAGGTAGTAAGAGCGGGGCAGAGATACGTCGGAGAATAGTGAATCGGGATATGAAATGAGTACGTCGGAGATGCTCCTTTTCTCTGATGTATGACGGATTTGAACAGAGATGGAAGGTAAAGAAGATACCTGAAGGTTGAAGAAGACACCTAGGGTTGCAGACGAACATCCACGACGATCTTGGCCTTAATGGTCGGTGCAGTCAGAGGCTTGGCTCCTAGAGGTGGAGCTGAGGTTCACACTCGCCGGACCTAGGGCACACACGCATGAAAATGTTCTAACACCCTCCCTCTTGCTTGCAGTCACTCTGGAAAAGGAAGGCCGGTAGGAAGGAGGTGGTGGCACAGCCAAACGGTGCCATAAAAGGAAGGGGTGGCGCAGTATATATTGGTTTAGGGGTCCGTTATGGAGGAGGCATGGCCCGTGAATCGAGGCTCGGATCGAAGAGAAGAGTGCTGGGAAAAGATTAGGGATCCGACCTTTATACTTGGAGCAAAAATTTGGGTGAAAAGGGTATCAGATCAGGTCTGGAGAAAATGGCAAAGTTCAGGCAAACGTGATCCGACGAGGAAGGCCACCAGGGGGACCAGTTGACCAAAGTCAACAATCTGAGTGGACCAATCAGGGGCAACCTAAAATGAAGACAAAATACAGTACAAGACAAAACAATTGGGAAAAAGAAAGATAACTAAATTAAAAATAATAAATGAATTTTAATGAAAAAATAAATAAAATGAAAAATGTTTATTATTTTTCAAGGAATTTTCTATGATTTTTAATAATTTTTATGAAAAATAAATTAGTGTATATACAATTTATAATGTTATATACATGTATTTTATACCTATGTATTATGTTTAAATATTTTTATTTTGTTATTTTTACACAAATACCTCAAATTTTATATTTTATTTATTCATAGCATATTTTTAGGGGTATAAAATAAATTTTATTTTTTTACAAATTATGTACAAGTATAAAATAAATGGTGGTTGTTATATATATACATGTACTTTGTACAATGAAAGAGGAATTTTATTTATTTATTTTTATTTTTTCAAATTTTTATTTTATTTATATATTATCATTAGAAATATATATAAGGAGGTAAAAAGAATGATCTAAATTTTATTTTGTTAAAAATAGTTATTTGTATACATAGGTAATATGCACAATACAAAGTAGGCCCTATCTCTATCTACTTATTTTATTTGGTGATCAGGTCAAGGCTTGACCTTCTCTTGAGGTTCGGGTCACTCTGTATTTATTCTAAATACCTCCTTCCTTTTTATTTTCCATTATTCTTTTATTTTTGCACAAATACATGTTAATCATGCAATATTAACACATGCATGCAATTTGCTATGTTATTGTACTTAAAGGTATTACTTGTTGTTTTGATAAGATAATTTGCTAAAATAAAATAATAAAGAGTGAGAATCAGGGATTCATCACCCTCTATACTTTACCTTTGAAAGTTTCTTATCAAACACTTATTGGAAAAGAAGTGAAAAAGAGAAGAAAAGAAAAAGAAGGAGAATCAAGGTTGATTATTAAACTTATCTTCATTAAATTGAAGTATAGAGCTCAGTCAGACTGTTGGATTATTAGTTTGTCGGAACCTTTTTGGGATCTAGGTTTAAGACTCAACAACCTCTAAGTTCTACTATTCTATGGTCAAGACTCCTCAATAATCAGATTACAACAAGTCTACATACGCAAACTCTAATGACCATGTATCTTTCCTTTTATCGTGTAAGTGATATGTAGCTCCCCACCTCAAAAATGACAAAGAAACAACCTCCCTCAACAAGTTAACTCTAATTCCTCAGTCTAGCAGCTCTTTCCTCAAGGAGAGGGGTATTCCCTTCTAAGTTCAAGTTCAACCGGCTCAAGAAGAGGAGGAAAGAAGAGAATGGACTATGGCCAGTGTAGATACGTATCCCCGGAAGTCCAACCAGTGTAGTTAAGTCTCCCGCTACAAGCTTCATGAGATGAGAAGGTGTCATACATAAGCTTTGCCTTATTTGACTACATACACTTCGACATGTATTTTATTTTCTATCAGGCCTGTCCACTTTCTTAGAGTTTTCTTAATTTTGCACTTTTTTTATGTGCATATGTACAACATATATACATGGTGCATCATATACATAAGGAATTTTTCTTCCTGAGCTAGTAGACTATCCCTCTTTTGAAGCATTATTGCAACCCACTACTCCTGTCTTTAGACCTCAACATCGCAAGACCAAGTTGAGATGCACATCCCTCCCTAAAGGAAGACAAGAGGTTCCACCTAGAAGTACTACCCTCGTATGATACCCCAAGCCAAGGAAAACTACCTCCTCACCACCTCATCCGTGGAGAGCCATGTGTAAGGTGATGGTCTAAGTAAAGCCATTGTCTGTGAGAGTCATTTGTTCGTTATTAAGTAATCTACTTAGGCTCATCAAGATAACATGTGAACATAGCCTAGTGGACTCAAAGAATTAAGTCACTCATGGACCTGAAGAGTCTTAACCCCAACTCGTACAAGGTTCCTCTGAGAATTAGGTGGATTAAGGTCTTAACCAAGCTCCATTTTCCAATTTAATTCCAGACTAGTTTAAGTATCAACTATGATTCAGAAGAATATACAAAAATACGTACAAAGCTCTTTTTATACTGTTTTTCAAAATTTTTGAAAACATGCAAAATTTTTGAAAATGTTTGAATACATGCATGCATGAATGCAGAAGTTTTGCAAGCTTTTTACAAACATTTACACACGAGTTTTTTCAAACTTTTATTTTTCAAACATTTTTCAAAAATTGTGTACTATATACATAATTTTGATACAAAATTTTTTACAAACTTTTCACACGCAAACCATTTTTACAAACATTTGTACAAAGATAGTTTTTACAAATAGCTATTTACAAACATGTATGTGCAAAAAGGAATTTTACGTACAAGGAAAATTTTAAAATTTTTGTTATTTTTATATTTTGGTTTTAGCCATTTTATTCATTAAAACATTTACATAAAGTACGAATTATGGCTAAAGTATATATGCCATATATATTCGACACCCCCTATACTTAGCTCAAACAATGTTCTCAGAGTGATCAAAGTGCGATGAAGAAGACATAACTCGTGCTTAGTATGAGGAAGTGAAAAGAATAGCTATACTACAACGACGAATAAAAGAATAAAATCAATAGAAGTCGGTGATTCCCCCCTATACATAGGATCAAGCAATCCTAAGTACAGAAGATTGTACACAAGGGGAAAATCGAGGGTTAGAATGTACAGAGTCTACCTCCCCTATACTTAGGGTAAAATATCCCTAAGTATAGGCAGCAAAATAGAGGTAAAAAGAAGCAAAAGAATAATAAAAAAATCTGACACCCCCCTATACTTAGGTTAAAGTACGCCCTAAGTATAACATAATCATAAGATGGAGATGAGGTGTTAGACAAATAATGTGCGATATGGACACTTGGATCTATACAAGGGTAGAAGACAGTGATAATCAGGCATGAGATGCAAATGATGTGAGTCAAAGACCACATCTCATGCAGAATGAATAGGAGTGACGTCAACGATCATCGGTTCATGATCTAGATATGGATTGAGGCGCTGAACGTTAACGTGAAAGGTGGACTCAGACGACATCTTAGATATGTCGATACTACCATTGTCATGCATCTTTCGGACTAAGTATGGTCCCTTCCATTTACTCTGCAATTTCCCTGGAAATAATCTAAGCCTGAGATCGAATAACCATACTCTATGGTCTGGCTTAAACTGTTTATGGTTTATATGAGAATCATGCCATATCTGTACTCGCTCCTTATAATGTAGGCTACTCGAAAAGGTTGTATCTCTAAGTTCCTCCAGGGCTGCCAATTCTGCCTTCCTATGATCTCCTATACTCTCTGGATCCAATAATATCTCAGTGACAACCGAAAGTGACTTATGCTTAATCTCAACAGGTAAATGACATGGCTAACCATAAACGAGATGAAAGGGAGACGTACCCAAAGATGTCTTAAAGGAAGTCCTATATGCCCACAAGATCGAGTCCAAAAGCTATGACCAATCCTTCCGGTCTGGGCAGACTACCTTGTATAGTATCGTCTTGATCTCCGTGTTCGATACTTCAGTAAGACCATTGGTATGAGGATGATATGGAGTGGAAGATTGTTGGTCTATGTTGAACTCATTAGCAAGGGCCTTTACCTTGTCATTGATAAAATGAGACTCCCTGTCAGATATCAATACTCTAGGCACCCTGAACCGTAAAATGATATTCTTCCTCAAAAATATGCAAACAGAATTGGCATATGCGGTTCGGGTGGGAATAGCTTCAACCCAACGGCTAACATAATCAACAACCAACAGAATGTACTCAAATCCCCGACTCTTAGGGATTAGACCCATGAAATCAATGGCCCATGCATTAAAGACCTGACAGAAGTGTATGGGTTGCATCAGCATCATGTCACGCTGTCCACAAAAGCCCATCCTCTAACAGTCAGTACACCTCCTCACAAATTCATCAAAATCCTTAAAGAGGGTAGGCCACCATAGGCCAGATTGGAGCACTTTTTGTGTTGTTCTCCTCCCATAATGATGTCCTCTTGCCTCAATCTTGTGGCAGTAAGTGAGGATGCTATGGTGCTCCTCCTGAGAAAATGCATCGATGCCAGATTCTATCCCCTCCTTCATGATAAAGGTTGGGATCCTCCCAATGGTACGACTTGGCCTTCGTGAGGAAGGTCTCGTCGTTGTCTGGGTCAACACTGTGGAACATTCGTGGCGACAAGATAGTTCACAATATCGGTGTACCATAGGAGCGAGGTGATAGCAAGGATTGCCTCATCTGGGAAGGTCTCTGTAATAGGCTCAATCTGCTCAGATTCCTCAAGATTCTCCAATAGGGAGACATGATCTGCCACCACATTCTTAACTTCAGGCTTATCCTTAATCTCAATATCAAACTCCTGGAGCAGAAGGATCCATCTAGTCAATCTTACTTTGGCATCCTTCTTTGCCATGAGGTACCTGATGGTGGTGATCAGTATAGATATTCACTTTGGATCCAAGAATATACAATCTGAACTTGTCCAAGGCAAATACTACGGATAGCATCTCTTTCTCCTTGACTGTGTAGTTCCGCTGAGCGGTGTCCAATGTTCAGCTAACGTAGTGAATGGCATATGGTAATCCGTCCCTCCTCTGTCCTAGCACAACCCCTATGGCAAAATTGGAAGTATCCGTCATGATCTCGAATGGGAGAGACCGATTAGGCGACTGAAGGATAGGAGCCTCAACAACTAGATTCTTGAGAGTCTCATAAGACGAAAGGCACTTATCATCCACAATGAACTCGGTGTCTTCCGTCAGCAGCTCAGTGAGCGGTCGGTCAATCCTGCTGAAGTCCTAAATAAACGTCGGTAGAAACCAACATGCCCCAGAAAAGACCGCAACTGCCGCAAGTTGGACGGTGGATTGAGTTTCCTGATGATATCCACCTTGGTCAGATCAACCTCCATGCCCCTGTTGGAGATGATATGACCAAGCATTGTCCCCTGAGTCACCATGAAGTGGCTCTTCACCCAAGATAAAACAAGATGCACCTCAATGCAATGCTAAAGCACTCGGTCTAGGTAATCAAGACAAGCATCAAACCCATCATCGTAGATCGAGAAATCGTCCATGAAGACCTCTAAGCAGTCACCACCATGTCCGAGAAGATGGACAACATGCACCTTTGGAATGTCGCTGGGGTATTACATAGACCAAAGGGCATCCGTCTTAAAGCATAAGTCCCAAACGGACAGGTGAATGTCATCTTTTCCTGGTCTTCAGGCGCTATGGCCACCTAATTATAGCAGGAGTACACATCAAGGAAATAGTAGTGACTCTTCCCAGCTAGCCTCTCTATAATCTTATCAATAAAAGACAACGAGAAATGATCCTTCTTGATGGACTGATTCAATTGTCTGTAGTCCACACATACCCTCCAAGAAGTGGGTACCCGGGTAGAGATCTCCTCTCCAGAATCACTCACAATATTGGTGATGCCCGTCTTCTTGGGCACCACATGTAATGGACTAACCCACTTGGAGTCGGAGATGGGTTAAATAAAATCGACGCTCCACTATTTGGATATTCCTTTCATGACCAATTCTCGAAGATTCGGGTTCTGCCATCGCTGGAACTCACGTGATGGCTTAACGTCCTCTTCGAGATAGCTATGGTGGGAGCACAGGGCAGGACTTATCCCCTAGAGATCAGCTACGCTCCATCCTATCGCTTGCGGTTCCTTTCAAGAACCTCCATCAAATAAGATTCTTGCTCTCCAGTAAGATCTGTTGAGATAATGACTGGGTACATCTCATGCTCACCTGCAAGGAACCTATACTTCAATGACTGCATCAAGGACTTCTATTTTGGGCAACTGGGAGCTGGCAAATCTGGCTTATGAAATGTCTGTGTGAAGGCAACTTGATCTGAATGTGTGAATTCTTGCTGATCATTAATATATGGTGAAGATGGACCTGCTGGTGTATCTGTTCTTGGTGTTGGCTCAATCTCCACCCTAGCTGCTGGCTCTATGGGAATCAGATAAGGCAAATAATCATTGAAATCATCCCACTATGTGTTTGAATCTGAGGGATCTGAATCAGAAGCACAAGAAAGAGAATCTGCTTCACTATCCGGAACACGGTCGTCAGCCTCATAAGTGTCCTCGACCAAGAGTATGCTCTCCGAACTCTCCTCTGCTAGAAGCTGTAAATCTGCAGTGTCTGAAGGTGAGAGAAGGGCTCGTGAAACGTTGTTAGACCAAGCAGCTTCATCATCAGTGATCACAAAATCACACTCCTGGTGGATGTCTCACTCTTCTTCTGTCGTCTGCTCTGTATCGCTGAACTGCTTTGAACAAGCTGAATCCCATGCTTTGGTCTCATTGAATGTCTCTATTTGTATACTTTCACCCTCGATGCGAAAGTACACCTTCTCACTATCATGGTCGGACACGCCTTGGATGTAGCCAAGAATGGTCGTCTTAGAATGATGGGGGTATCTGTGACAGACTCATGGATCTCCATATCCAACACAACAAAGGCCATGGGGAATTTCAGGCCCTGAATTGTGACAACCACGTCCTTCAACAACCCCTTTATCCTCTTGACAGATCGATCAGTAAACTGAAGGATTGTCATTCTCTGTCTAAGAGGGCCAAACTCGAATCGATCGAGTAACGTTGCCAAAAGAAGGTTGATGGAAGAGTCACTGTCTAGTAGAGTCTGATCGAATCTATGCTCATGAATGTTACATTTGACATAGGGGAGCTCCTGCATCTGGCCTCTTGGCTGGCAGACTGTTTTGGATGGTGAAGCAGGTGGCACGGGTGAGCACATGGATCTCTGCCTGATGGTTCCTCTCTTCCTACGAATAGTGGTCTTCTCTCTCAAGTTATTCTAGACGAGTGGAAGGTGCTCTATATCCTCCTATAGAGTCAGCTGGATATGGAATATGTCTATCATCTGTTGGCTGAACTCTAACTGTTGGTTCTTTTTGGATTTTCTTTTATTCCCCTTCACCAAGCGGAGTGCTTGAGGGAAGGGGATAGTTAGGACCTCCTCGGATAGAGGGCTAGGAATAAGTTCCTGCTACTGCGAAGGAATGGAATCCATACAAGGGTCATCATGCATCACATATGGACTTGAAGATGAAGAAACCATTCCTTTATTAATTTTGTAGTCTTTTTAGAATAGTCCCGAGATATAGAAACAGGTGGAAACACAACAGGAGTAGAACGGGTGGCATCAGTACCACCCATGATATCTGTCTTCGCAGCATCAGCACCGCACTCTAGCTCAGCATCAACTGGAATGGTGGCGCCAGTACCACCAACTGCATCTGGAGAAAAGATGGATTCAGTACCATCGACTGGATCATCATCCATGGTGGCGTCAGCACCACCATCATCAGCGACATCAGCATCGCTGTCCTCGTTTGGCGCTCCTAGATCATCGTGGGGTCGTCACTCAGACGAGGCGCTGCCGATTGGCATCCTACCTCTCCTAAGTGTAACAAAGTCAGTATTAAATATGTATGAAGAAATATCACCCAATGAATCACTAAGAGTGGTGGTCTCTGTGAATAGTACCTGCTCAAACTTCCTTTGAGAGTGTTCGGGTTGGGATCGATCTGAGTGGGTATGGCGGCCTTGCCCTTTATAATATCCCTCATCTCCTGGCGAAACTCGTCCATCTCCTACCTAAAGGATGTATGCTAGTCTGAGAGTAGGTGGTCTAGATCGTCAAGGGCTAAGTTCTTATAGGATGGACCATGAGAACCAGACGGGTTACTTCGTTGGAAATGAGGCTGCTGCTGGAACTGGTGGGGGGGCTGAGTGAACTGCTGCTACGGCTGCTGCCTCCACTATTGTCCCTACTGGTAGGGATGAGGACATGACTGGTAATACTGTGGCTGGTGGGAGTATTGAGGCTGTTGTTGTTAGCTGAACTGCCTACCCTGAGTTGGAGGCCGCTATTGGGACGAGGTGCCTCCGGTAGACCACTTGAATCCGAGATGCTCGGAGGATCCCAGACTGCTGCCGGTCATTGACGAGTCGCAAAATGCCCTGTTTAATTTGCATGAATTATCGGGCACTTAAAAATGTGACGTTTTTGTTGTAGCCGGGCAATCGGAATCTGTCAAGAAATAACCACAATAATTTTAATCAATTTTCAATCACGTGGTTTTTTTCTTATTTTACTTGGGCAAGTACCAAGATCAAAATCAAGGAGACAAAGGAATAACCTAGAATTTCGTCTATCAAAGTTAATGCATGATTTTCGAGACTATAGTTTTTTTGTATTTTTTATTGCAATTTTGGGACGCAAAATGCAAATTAGGCCTATTTTAGGGACTAAAATATAAAGATCAATCAAACGATGTCTGAAAAATATGAAACTTGGCCAAGATGATAATTATGATGAAATGAATGCACTGTAATTTTTTTTGGAATTTTTGGATGCAAGAAAAATGTTTTAAGGATTTATAAATGCAAACGATGCGAATTTCAATATTTAATTACAATAAATATTAAACCTATTTGTTTTCAAGAGATAAATTTATCCAGGATCTATCAATAGGTGATGAATCTCAGAAAAATCATAAACCTTGAAAATATGAGATTTAATACCTATTAAAAATTAAAGATCGAAATATGCAAAATGATTTTTAGAGGGCAAACGATGCATGCAAATGAAACTCTTTTTGGGCACGATGTGAAATGCAACTAATCCTTCAATCCGTGAATTTTCGACAATTTCAGATCAATGGTTAATTAGTTATGAATTTTCAAGCACAGAATAGGAAAAATATGCAATTTTCCACAAAATAATTGATTATTTATTAACTACTGATCACAAAATTTTCAATCATATGCCATAATGTAGAGAATTAGTTGAAAAATATCATGCTATTTTTGAATAATAAAATTATGCAACGTAGAGGTTCAAAATAAAAGGGGAACACATGTGCATTACAACAATTACAATAATTTAAAAAATACAAGGTAGGGATAAAAATGTAAATACCTATACCCTTGGGGGTAAACCTGCAAAAATCCCAGAGGGGCACATGCTATGCACGCGCCTCTGGATGGTGGGGATGATTCTGTTAATAAGATGAAGTTTGGGGCAGATTCTATAAATTTCCCAGTAGGTCACCTGCAAGGCACGTGACCTATGGGTTTGGTTCTTTTATGATTTGAGGGAGCTACGGGGGTGCTGGCGCAAGATGTCCCCTCCCAACACGTGTTCCTCACGTGCGAAGAGGGTCTCGGGTAGACCCGATCACCAAAGGCGGTGGAAGCGAGTAGGTGGAGGGCCTTCGACCACCATTAGCGAAGCAGTGGAGATAGCCGAGGGCCGCGACTGGAGTCATAGGCGAGCGGTGTTGTAGGTGGACGGAGAACGGAGCTCCGGTCGTTGATGGTGAGGCTGAGCAGAGAAATTGGAGGAGCGTCAAGAGGAGTTCCTGGAGGTGGCTCTACTGGAGTCGATGAGGATGGCGCGAAGGTGAACATAGGGGCCTTGAAGATGGAGGAGTGGCTAGAGGAGCTTCCTGTGGCAGTGGCAATGTTTGTGGGGGCGAGGGAGAATGTGGGCGGAGTAGGCGAAGTCGTTGGCATTCCTGGTAGAGGAGCTTGTGTGAACGGTGGAGGACGGCGTGAGGGGGTCCCTTCTTGAGTCGAAGCGGGGAGTCGGGGACGCTCGGGCGGAGATTGAGATGGCAGAGGAGTAGAACTCCGATGTTGGTGCGAACGTAGGCTTGACAGTCGAAGCTGGAGCTGGAGCAGCAGGAATAGAGGCACAATGCTGTGACGAGCTCCTTACAGCTCGGTCTCACCGAGGGACGAGGAGTGCCGGGTTGTCACCACCGGTCCTCCACGTTTAGGTGCTAACGACGGATGAAGGCAAGACGAGGAGCGGCGCGGGGTTAAATAAAGGATTAAGCAGCGGAGGTTTTGATGAACATGGAAGGGGATCGGCGGTGGCGAAATGAGGGGGATTTGATGAGGAGTCGGCTAGTGCGAGATTGAGGGGGGATCGGTGAGTGATTGGCAACAATATTCGCAGGATCCACAGAGCTTGCGGGCAGCATCGGTGGTCTGATTAGGCAGGGGCAACGAAATTCGGGGAAGGTGGCGTGACATGAAGGGGAAAAGGGCATGGAGAAAGATGAAGCAACGACCGTCCGATCGGCCGAGATCGGACGGCCAGGATTTTGCCGCGTGGCATAAAGGGGGCGGGAGGAGCACGTGCAGGGCACATGCGTAGGAGGCACGTGCTCCGCACATGCGATTCTTTTAATTTTAATTTTTTTGACATAAAAATGAAATTAAAAAGCCTCCGAAAATGGGTGAGACACGGCGGTGCCAGGAGCTGCCACGTGTCAGCCCCACTAAATTCGAAAAATTTAATAAAAAGATAATTTAAAAAGAAATAGTAAACGACCTCAAATCGAAAATTTTTCTTCATGAAAGTTGCTCATCTTGATGAGATCTACAACTATCATAAAGAGATCAAAATCAAAATCAATCATTTGCATAAAGTGATATTTTTGGGGTAACCCATGTACATAGAATACCTTGATTTTTGGGTTTTATATTTTTTTTTGTAATTTTTAAAAAAGATAAAAATCTGGAAAAAAAAATAAGAAAAAAAATCAAAGATAAATATTTACGCATTAATCTATTTTTTTGGATTTTATTAAGTAAGAAAAAGAAGAAATAAAATAAAATATGAAAAAGACAATTTTTGTACAAACAGTTAGGGAAGACTCGGACTCAGTTAATTTATTTGATTTCAAGCTCAGCTTGGATTTGGATTTTTGTGCATTTTAATAAAATTCTCATCAAAGAAGACAAACGAAAACGAAATAAAATAAATGAGTCAATTATGTACATAAAATAATAGGTCAAAAACCGCTAAATACAAAATGTACAAAAGAGACCCAAAATCCAACTTTCACATATGAGCTCGGATTCACTTGAACTTGGTCTTGTTTTGAAGGTATTTGAATGTACATTTGTTCAAAAGTGAGTAGGATCAAATCGGATGTTGGATGCGGAAGATATCAAGGTTTTAGTCTGGAAATCCTGGAACTATGGTTTGGGTTTTTGGTCCACTTATTTAGGTTAGTGATTTTTTTTTTGTATTTTTCATTTATTCTTGTTAGTGATATATGCATAGTGGTGGTTTCAGGTCATTTGGAGTTAGCATGAATTAGTTAAAAATCAGGGAATTTACGCTATTTACGGTCAATTTTGTTGGGATTTTTGGTTTCTTATTTTGTGCAAAAATGAGTGATAAAATACCATTCTTATCAAAACATGCATGAATTCTAATTATGTAGAATAAACGAATAAATTCCAATGATTTTTAGGGATTAGAGCTTAATTAATGACTTTTAGAGTGATGAATCTGAGATTCATCAGTTATACCAAATCCCATTGACTTACATCAACGGATCCTGCTCGTAAGGGAATGGGGAAAGAACTGCTAGTGGCTGATCTTGTTGATACTCTACCATCTGAGTGTCCTGAGATGGTGGTGGCTAAGAGTACTGCTGCTACAACAACTGAATCGGCTCCGTCTGGATGTGGTGAACCTGGCGGTACTGGGAGGAGTGCTGGGAAGAGCTGCTGCTGCTAGGGTTAACCTGTAACCTGAGACGGGGCTGAGAAGTCCTCTGTGCCTCCTGGAGACACATGATCTGGGTTTTCAGGTCACTGAGGATCTGTGCCATCTGGTCTATCTGCGTCATTACCTGGCACTACTTCTTCTCCATAATCTCTATGCAGTCCAACTTCTCGTTGATGAAACCCATGTCAGTTACCGATGACTCTGCATGTGCTGCTGCTGAAGAAGAAGTGGATGGACCTGCATCTACCTGTGCTATCCTCTGATAGGACACGACCTGTGGAAGGGGCTTCCTCTGAGTATAGACTCGGGTCTGGGACATCAATGTGTAGTTCTCTGCCATCTCCTCATAGATGGCACAGACCTGGTCCTCATCCTTGGCAAAATAGGAGTCCCCATAAGAAGCATTAATAAGCCCATGCAGCTCTGGTGTCAGCCCACAAAAGAAGCTCTGGATGAGATTAGGCTTGGATATATCATGGTGTGGACACCTGTCGATGAGCTCACAAAATCGATCCCACTCCTCATGAAACTATTCATTGGGGATCATTGTGAAGTTGTTGATCAGAGCTCGAGCTGCATTGGTCCAGCCGAGTGGATAGTACTTGTTTATGTTCTCATTCCGTAGCTGCTCCCAAGTAGTAATGTATCTCCCTAAATGCTTCATCCAGTAGGTTGCTCTGTCGACGAGTGAGAATGGAAATGCTATCATCTTGATAGTGTCCTCGTCCACGAATATGTCGTGGACTGTGTTGTAGATCATCTCAAACTCTAGTAAGTGTAGATACGGCTCCTTGGTGGATAGCCCATGGAATTTGGGCAAGAGCGGAATGGTCTGGGGGGCAAGCTTGAAGTCGCCTGGAATCTTAGGGAGCTGGATCCAATGATTGGTGAGGGTTGCACCAGGGTTGTGCAACTTTCTCATCAATCGTGGCTGTCTGGCTGATCCTCCAGGTGTCCGCCGGCTCCTCCTCCAAGTGCGGGGATGTCTACACCGGCTGATTCGTCTCTATCGGCTCGCATCTGTGCTAACTCTTGGCACACCTCTGCCATAAGGCTCCCTGATCTCTAATATGTCTCTACGTCATCTCCAAGGAGGTTAGAAGTGTGTTGTTGATGGAACCTTAATCTAGAACATAGGTGGAAGCTTGTGGCTGCCATCGGTGCACTCCTCACTGCTGGCCATCTCACGGATCTCTGCAAAGACAAAAGATCCGAACTCAGGTGCCATCAAATGTACAAATACCTGTGTTGTTCTCTTCTCGGGCACATCAGGAATGGAAGATGGGTGGTCGAGGGGGAACAGGGTGGAATCGAACTCGGGTTTGGAGAGCAGGTCTAGGTACCCCGGAACCTCCCTAGATGAATGTGGCGGAGTGCTCGAGAGCAGGTCTACCAAAGGTAGTCTAAGGGATCTCTGACCCATCATCGTGATGTTGGGATGAGTGCGGATGAGATCTGGTAAGCAAACAAGATTAGAAGTCAAACCCTTAATTCATCTACACAATGTTGAGCAGATGACTGTGAAGGTTTGGTCGATTATCTTGTCGATTTTATTTTAGTTGATAAACCAGTCTTGCAGAGCGATTAAGATAGCTGGTAGGTACCCGATGCTCCCAAGAGACTGGCCCGATCCCATGGCTAGATCTTTCCCATCCAGTATGAATTGCGGACTGTTTACCGGCTACCCGATCAATTCAATATGTTTAGGATATCACGGTCCACTATCACGGTCCACTTTACCGGTTACCGGAGATATCCTCACTAGAGAATGACTAACCCGAAGACCAGTAGTCTAATGAGAGTTTAGGTGTGACCCTAGCCTAGTGTGTGGGTCACTCTCTCGCTCAAGCAAACCAAACAACGAGGTGGTGACTCTCCCCAAAACAAGTATTTTTAAGTGAGCTTGGTTTTAGAGTCAAGTTTGCATAAACAGTCCCAATTTTATGATTTTCACATTTTTAATGTATTTTTCAAATAAAAATAATGCCTATCGATCTCTTGATTATTTTTAAGTCCAAAAAATAGGGGGAGAAGTCGAAAAATCCGATGTGCGATTTAGACACTATGATGCATGCAAAGTAAGATATGCATACCTGACTCCAGCACTCTACATGCAGGGTGATTCACACAAAAATTTAAAGATTTAATTAAAACTAATATAAATGATGCAGAAGAAAACGACCTTAGACGAGCAATTTCTAACGATCGTGAAGCACAATAGTTAACTTATCAGAGAGAGAGGTCGATATCTAGTCTCGGATGCCGATCGGTGTCTACCACAACGGATACTGCACGCGCTGTATATGGCCTCTAGCGACACGTGACCTCTCAATCAATCAAGTTAACTTTTTATTATGAATTATTAATAAGGTCCAATTACGAACTATAGGTGTAAGCAATCTATTAGGGATTGGACTTTAAGTTATTTACATCACAATCAAGAGAAAATCCTAAGTCCAGGGGCCAAATTCTTCGGGAATCAAATAAAAATGTGATAAAACAAAATCGGTGAAAAATGCGATGAGGTCCCCCGATCACACCGGTGCTCGACGAAACAGACCCCGATGAGTCAAGTGTCCAACAAGAATTGTCCAAGTTCCTGAATTATTACAATAATAAAAATAAATGTGCTACTATAATGGAAACTACTCTACTACTACTCTAGATTCTATAACTATCTCCTGCTCCTCCTCAGGTACGGGTCTCCTCCATAACATCCTCGGGCGGTCGCACGAAAATCGAAACAGAAACTGGTTAAAAAACAGTTATGACAAATAGAGATAAAAATAATCAAAAAGGCTGAAAAGCGACTACTAAGCTGTGTTCAACAAGAAAAATCAAGAACCACTCAATAGAACAAATATCAAGCAATCAAAATAATGTTAGCGGTCTCCGCTATTTTATTTTAACCCGATATAGCGACCAGGGTCGAAATCAAGGAGCACGAGTAAACCTACGAAGTAGTCGGTTTTCAGAAAAATAAAAGCACATTTTTGTTAATTTTTAATTTTGAAAATTTTGTGGTTTTCAATTAAGGAAAACAAACAAGAAAATAAGATAATAAGGCACACAAGCAATCTTTACAATTTTTATTAAGGTCAAAAATACTCAAACATTAAGAATAAAAATATTTTTATGTTTTTCAAATATTAAGGTCTATTTGGTGATTTTCTGGGGTTTTCCAATTTTTATATTTTATAAAAATCAAACAAAGGTGAAAAGGGAAAATAGTTTACAACTACACTAGAAGGCAAATTAAAAATTTTAAATGCTCTGATGTCCTGGTTGTGATTTTTATGAAAAACTAGATAAAAATATCTAACAACAGAAAGAAATTGAGATCCTATTTTTTTATTTTTTAGAATTTTTAATGACTCGTATAAATTTTTGAGAGTTTTTAGATTTTTAGGGTTTTTATAATGATTTTGAAAGCAAAAATGATACTAGAAGTAAAGTAAATAAAGACAAGCAAACACTATTTTTTTGTAATTTTTAAAACAATTTTTATATTTTTTAGTTATTTTATAAAATAGACAGAGCAGTTTTTACGTATTTTTTTATTTTTAGAAAATATCAAACAATACGAAATTAATTCACAAAAATTACCATATATAATGTGTTAGCAAGATCTAACAGTAATTTTTATGTAACTTTTGGAGTTAATTAGGTATTTATTTGATCAAAAACAAGACACACGGTTCTCAAGGACCTAGTTGTAATTACGAGAATGTTCCAGACCAATTGATAATAAATATAAAAAGCTCAGGGAGAATAGTGCAAAAAACCCAGGGTATTCACGCACATGCTCAAAATCTCACACATATGGGTATAAATGCAATTATAAGAAAAGTTCTACTCAAAACATAACATTCATGAAGTTTATGATAAAACTAGCAACTTCACCAAAATAGCACGTGAGAGCACGTGAGCTCATACAAACAAGACCAAAATGCAAATATTGGAAATAACAAGGGTCCAAATGTAAAATAACCAAAATATTTTAAAATACTACAAATATTTACAGGACTATACAATAAAAACATAGCAGAGAGGAGCCTAAGGACAAGTTACCCCTTATTGGGCACAATACAATGGCTGAGGTTGTTCCACTTACGATCTGACGAATGTGCTTTATGGATGATGCTTCGGCGATGAAGGGCGCAGAGGGGATCCTTGGATGGATCTAACGACCACGGCTCTCACGTAGATGGACGGTAGAGATTAGAATTGGAAAGAGCCTTCGATCGGATGGTGGGGAGGTCGTCTGGAAGATCGGAAAAGAACTCGCCTCCGGCGAGTTTCCACCGTCGATTGCGCGCATCTTCGACGTCCTCACGAGCTGCTGCAAGATGGAAGATGACAGGTTGATGCTCCACAATGTCTGGGATGCTCAGCAAGGCCTAGGACCAAGCGAGGGGCCCTGGGGGTGAATGGTGGACATGGAGCATGTGATACCTTCGACCTCCAGATAAGGTCCAAATGTGTTCCAACCCTGCAAGAAACGATGTATGCTCGAAGGGGAGTACTTCGACGAGGGTTAGAACACCAAAAACATAGCAAACCAAGCGGGGGTCAATGAACGAGACAGGTCACGTGTGTAGCAGAGGATCGGACCTGCTAAGCGACTCCAATTCGATGATTGGAGTCGATGGAAGGATGTAGGGAGTAACGTAGAAGTGGAAGGTAGTCGGAGAGGGGCGGAGATACGTCGGAGAATAGGGAAACATGATATGAAATGAGTACGTCAGAGATGCTCTGTTTCTCTAATCTATGACGGATTTGAACAGAGATGGAATGTGAAGAAGATACCTGAAGGTTGAAGAAGACGCTTAGGGTTGCAGATGAACGTCCACGACGGTCTTGGCCTCGATGGTCAGCGTATCTAGAGGCTTGGCTCCTCACGACGAAGCTGAGGTTCACCCTTGCCAAACCAAGGGCACACACACACGAAAAGGTTCTAATGCCCTCTCGCTCGCTCGTTGTCACTCTGGAGAAGCTAGGCCAGTAGGCAAGAGGTGGTGGCACAACCAAAAGGTGCCGAAAAAGGAGGGGGTGGCGTAGTATATATAGGCTTGGGGGTCCGACATGGAGGAGGTGTGGCTCGCGAACTGAGGCTCGGATCAAAGAGAAGAGTGCTGGGTGAAGATTTGGGATCAAACCTCTATACTCGGAGCAAACATTTGGGCGAAAAGGGTATCGGATCGGATCTGGAGAAAATGGTGAAGTTCAGGCGAAACCCGATCGGATGAGGAACGCTACCTAGGGGGACCAGTTGACCAGAGTCAACAATCTGAGGTGGCCCAATCAGGGGCCATCTAGAATGAAGACAAAATACACTACAAGACAAAACAGAAGGGAAAAAGAAGATAATTAAATTAAAAATAATAAATGAATTTAAATGAAAAAATAAATAAAATGAAAAATGTTTATTATTTTCAAGGAATTTTTCTATGATTTTGAATTAAATTTATGAAAAATGAATTAGTGTATATACAATATATAGTGTTATATACATGTATGCTATACCTATGTTTTATGTACAAATATTTTTATTTTTTTATTTTTACATAAATAGCCCAATTTTATATTTTATTTATTTATAGCATATTTTTAGGGGTATAAAATAAATTTTATTTTATTTTTACAAATTATTTACAAGTATAAAATAAATGGTGATTGTTATATATACATGTACTTTGTACAATGAAAGAGGAATTTTTTTTAGTTTATCTAATTTTTATTTTATTTTTATATTATTATTATTAGAAATATGTACAAGGATGTAAAAAGAATGATCTAATTTTATTTTGTAAAAAATAGTTATTTGTATACATAGGTAATATGCACAATACAAAGTAGGTCCTATCTCTCTCTGCTTATTTTATTTGGCGATCATGTCAAAGCTTGACCTTCTCTTGGGGTTCGGGTCACTCTGTATTTATTCTAGATACCTCCTTCCTTTTTATTTTCTTTTATTCTTCTATTTTTGCGCAAATACATGCTAATTATGCAATATTAACACATGCATACAATTTGCTATGTTATTGTATTTACAGGTATTTACATGTTGTTTTGCTAAGATAATTAGCTAAAATAAAAGAATAAAGAGTGAGAATCAAGGATTCATCAGTGGTTTAGATGCATGATCTGAGAAGTGTTTTGGATCATGTGGTTTCATCGCATGAAAAATTTTTAAATTCCGCTGCCTCGAGCAAATAGTGCAACCAGTCACTGTCGATCGCATACGATGCGATCCTCACGCTTTCGTGATGCGCTTAAGGATCTAACCATATCCTTCAACTTTTTCCTTTTGAGACAGTAGACTATCCCTCTCTTTGAAGCTTGATCGCAACCCATAGTATCCTGCCCTTGGACCTCGTCGATACTTGATCGGGTTTTGGTACAATGGCCCCAGATTGTGACTTCATATGTTTCCATTCACTTATGTCTCATGCCAGCAAATCCGGCCCTCGAACACTTCAACTGATTTGAGCTAAGTGCAAGGTGCATGTGTCCAAGTTAGATCACTATCGATAAGAGTAATACATGTGTTTTGAAATAGTCTACTTAGGCAGTCAAGACGACATATGAACCCAGTCTTGTGGTATCAAAGAATTAAATCTAGCAGACCTAAACGTTTCAATTCCAGTTCTTATAAGGTTCCTACGATTAAGTGTATTATCGTCCAACCAATCTCCAATCTTCGGATTTTGTTCTATGCCAATTCAATTATCATTATCAATCCGAAAAAATGCAAATACAAGAAAATGTTTTTTTATGAAACACATTTTCTGGTTTTTAACCTTTTTTGGATTTTTAAAAAAGTTCTGCAAATTTTTATATTAATTTTAGAAAATAATCTGCAAACTTTTATGGGTTTTAAAAATTTTAAAAATTTTATGGGTTTTAATAAAGGTAAGTGGAAGGGTTTATGTACAAATATTTACAAGGCAGAACATGCATATTTACAAGAATTGAGTGTAGAATTTACATTAGAAGTTTATACGTGAGTTAAGTGTTAGTTATTATTCACATATTTTATATACAAGGGCTATTAAAGAATTTTATTAGGGTTCTTATTCAACATAATTATGTACAAGATTCTCAAAATAGTTTGAAAATATTTTTACAAATATTTTGAAAACCTTATCTTGCAAATAATTTGACAAACTCTTTAATAAAATTTACAAAATTTGAAAATTATTTTATAAAGATTTTCCAAAGGTATGGATTGATTTTTTAAAATATTGTTACAACCATTTTCCAAATCATTTGCAAACTGGTTTTCAACATATTTTATTCCAAACAAATAAAACAAATTTTTACAAAGAATTTGCAAAGGATTTTTACAAAGGTTTGAAAACATTTTACAAAAGTTTTCCAAACGACTTAAAAAGAATTTTCAAGATATTTTCCAACCATTTTTCATATCATTTTGCAAAATATTTTTAATCATTTTATTTATCGAAGAATTTTGAAAAAGTTTATGCATATTTGAGGTATATTTTCTTTACAAATTATTTATTGTATATCCTTACCCAATATAGTATTTTAGCCATATTTTAAAGTTAGAAAGTACGAGTTATGGATAAAGTATATACAACATATATACGACCCTCATACTTAGCGTGAACTATGTCCTCATAGTGATCAAAGAGAAAAAGGAAGACATAATTCGTGTTGAGTATATGAAAGTCTATACTAGAATGATTGAGTAAAGAATAGAAAGTCGATCATCCTCCCTATACTTAGGATCAACTAATCCTAAGTACATCAAACTGTATACAAGACAAGGATGATCAAGGATCGGAATTTACGGAATCAATCGATTTAGCTTGCCTCCTATACTTAGGGAGAAAGTATTCCTATACATAGATAGAATATTAACAAGTTGAGAGATAAGTGAGAGAATAAATAATAAAAAACTTGAATACACTCATCCCCCCTATACTTCGGTTGAAGCATATCCTATGTATAGCATAGATGAATGGGATGAGTGAAATATAAAAGAATGAAAAATAGAAAATGAAAAGAAAAGAAGAAAATCAAAAAATAATATTTTGAGATGCATTGTCTGGATCCATTGCAGTCACAGAGAGATCTTCATCGAATATTACTTGAATTGAATAGACAACGGTCATGAATGTTTCTCCATTTCAAGGGAGTGTGTAAGGTGTTGGTCATGAGAGCCCATGGCAAGCCATTATGCAATAAATGTTATTATGAATATCATACCCTGATCTGAAATGAAGAATAAATAATTTGCATAATAGGTGCCTTAGTACAATTAGGGTTATGTACCAAGGCCATCTTAATGATCATACAGTGGTTCATTCAATTGTTGAATCATAGAGGCTAGTGCTTGGATGAATATCTAAAAAGGTAGATTGAGGACTCATCAAGCACCAACAAATGATTGTTAAGAGAGGAAATCCAACCTGAGAAGGAGATGGCAATCCTTTCTCTAAAGGCTGATATCTGACCGACCTCTTGATGTAGGTCCTCTGCATAAGAATAAAGATTCAGAGGTTTTAGATAAGTTAGGTCAAAGAGTGGACTAAACGAGATCAAGATAACCAATGACCTATGTCATATGCTAACACGATAAAGGCATGCATCCTCTGACTGGAGAAAGGTGTGTTACTAAATGTCTGAGTATGCATATTTGGCAGACAAATAGGTTGGTGACCTAATCAAGGTCTATACACCAACGTGCTAAAGTGCATACAGGGGCATATGAGTAATACGATCTTTAAATTATATTATACGAGTTCATTTACTAAATCGGAAGACATGAGCTCACTCATGAGATATTAGGAAGGATCAAATTATGTGCACAGTCGTCTCACTTTGGAAGCTTGACTGAATTTGTAAGGTTTGATATATGCTTTTAGAAAGTATATGATCAACACATAGGTATCATATATGCTTTTGGAAAGTATATGATCGATACCAGCTCCCAATGATGAAATGAGATACTTAATGATAAAACCTGAAGGAGACAATATAAATGAGATCTAAAACTCCGGGTTTATTCTTAGGTCTTCCAGTATCTAGGATGTACATGTATTAGGAATAACTGAGGTTGATGTGATAATAAATGATTGTATAACCATGACGCTTCCCATCCTAGGAAGTGATGAAACGGGTCAGGATTTTAGTGACTCTCAATAGAGAAGTGATCTTATCTTGGTCCAAATATTGGACATTGATCTGAATGTGATTCAGATGCAATGAGAAGATTAGATTTGCGATCTTTATTTAATCAAGCATCTATGAGAGGTCCACAAGATATGGATTTGAGATTTGACCTCAATATCCAAGTCACTTATGTGGAACAATACAATCGCAATGTCCTTATCTCCAAGTACCTGCAGAGAAAGCGCATTATCCTTGAAAGATTTCAAGGATACTTTTATTGTTGATATATGTATCTGAGCATTGAGAAAATTGATAATTAAATGTGATTTAATTATCATGAATAATATGAATATGATTCATATTATAAATACAGTCATCTAAGATAATTAAATGCGATTTAATTATCGAAGATGTGAATAATGTGATTGTGATTCATATTATTTGGGCATATGGGAACGGAAATCCAAAATGTGATTTAATTATTATAGACATGAATAATGTAGATAGAACTATCCATATTAATCATATATGTTATAAATGTGTTATATAACATATAAGTGAGAGCTATTTGTAAATAACATTTACAAATTAAATGTTGACGTGAATTGGATTCACATTGGACAATTAACTGAAAATGTAATTTAAATTTTATTTTGGGTTATGAATGTGATTTACAATTTTCCAATAGCAAGATTGCAATATTCACAAAATAATTATGAATTATTTGTGTAGAATAATTTACAACAAGTAGTGTTGTAAATATTGGAGATTTCCATGGAATAATGTAATCTAAAGAGATTAAATGAGATTGCCTCCCTCCTAGTTGGGAGGGTGTATGGCCACCAACTCCCATTAGGAAAGGGTGGTCGTCCACTCCTCTCTAATGGAAGGAGGCAATATCCATTCCAAAATCTCCATACTTGAGTGATTTAATTTGGGATTAATTTATATTGAGTTTCAATATATAATCTAAATTAAATTAATTGTTGTGTTTTTACAATAAAATCTTGGTCATTGAAAGAAGCACAAATCAATCTCATCCATTGATTTTGTGCAGTCCATGGATTTTGATCCATGGACTCTAAAAATACTATATAAGAAGAGGCATCCCTTGCTCTTCAAGGTAATAACAACTAAAACAAGATATGCTCTCTCTCTCTCTCTCATTCTCATGCCACTTCTCTCTCTCTCATTGTGGTCATCCATCATGGATCCCAAGAGAGAGTCACCATCGCCGCATCATCATTATCATGCTGCCAGATTATTTGCTCGTGGATCTCTGTTTCCTTTTGTGTGCCTCGCTCTTGAAGAAGATGTCGGATCATGTGCGACGAGATCAGGAGATTCGCTTCTTGGATTGTCAACATGGATTGCAAGGAACACACATTTCATCAATGCGCTCGCAATTGTCTCCTCCGTCGGATCGGACTTGAGACAGGAGGTCTCTTCGTTTAGAGACCTGATCGCAAACGCACTTCAAGAGGTAAATCTAATACTTGTTTGTCGTTTCGATGAAATGGCTCGAGAAGTATTCTTGGATCATGTGGTTTCATCAGATTATTTTTTTTAAATTCTGTTGCCTTGAGCAACTAGTACGACTAGTCGCTCTTGATCGCATGTGATGCGATCCTCACGTTTCCATGATGCACTTAAGGATCATCTCATATCCTTCAAATGGTATCAGAACCATAGGTAGGAGGTTTCGGATACAATCGATAAGCTTAGGACGACTTGTGCTCATTAGGGTTTGTGAAATTTTATCACATTTTGTTCACTCACTCCTCTTTTGTATGATTTTTAAATTGTTTAAACACGAAATTATCACTTTTATTATGTTCCGCATTAAAAGAAACCATGGGATTTGAGTTCGCATGATTTGTAACCTTTTACTCAAGTTATGATCATTTTAGTATACATGTATCCATTGGTTTGGTGACGGTAAATCTTGACGTAATTAAAGAGATAATTATGACTTTGAAATGCCTAGAAATACATGAAATTTATGTGGGTTCTGTTGTAAAATTATCATACTATAGAGACTTATTTTGCTTGTTTTAGATTTAAATTGATTGAGATATGTTAATTTTAGTATGTGAGGGTCACTGCTGAAAATTACTTTCCTAATGAAGAACCTTGTGATTGTCATTTAATCAATTTGATGAAATTAAATAATTTAATTTCCTGAAATAATTATTGATGAATATTTATGAAATATTTGATGATGATTATTTCTTTAAATGGCATTACCATAACCAAATATGATAAGATAATTGATCTTGATCACAAATTGGTTACAACAATTCCAATAAACAAAGTTGCTTGAATAGGATTGGAGACTTGTTTAGCAAATCCTCTTATAATATTATTCAAAATTATTTTGATAAATAATATATTGTATAATTTCAGTTGAAAGACTGAGTATCATCTCAACTACAAAGTGATCAATTGGCATTATCCTGACCTAAGGTGGATATGGTGTCTAGTCGGGGAGCGTTGGGGAATCAGGTTGCTCCGTGAACGATATGTTCCACTCCTGTCGGAACCGGCCATGACAGCGGGTAAGGAATGGATAATGTTTGAAGGTATCATGAAGTATTTTTCTAATTATTAAAATCCAAATAATATATATTTGAGATAATACCATATTTCAAGTAACAATAAAAACTATCTGTTGGATATTAATTGGATCATTGATTTAATGTGATTAGATTAATTGGATTCCAATTAAACTTGAAATGCTCTATTATGAATAGAGGGTTTAATTCCCTTGAAAGAATTAATCGTAATGAATATGATTCATAATGATTAATTAGAATTTGAACATGATATGGAGGATCACATAAGTGATATCCATGGTCTCCCATCAAGGAGAAGGGTTCCGTCGCTAGGGATTATATGTAGGAGATGCCTGTCCAAAGTGATAGCTCCTTCCTACAAGCGTATTTGGATCGGACTCTTTGCTATTCGAAAGATTAAGGTCGTATGCATAGTGACCACCAATATGGAGTCCTCACACTATTGGGTCCATATTGGATTGCGCATAACGAGTTCTAATTTTGTTGACGGTTGGTTCAATTAATGGCGGGTCAACATCACCTTAGGGTTGGTAGGCCTGAGTGTTAAAGACCGAATTGGAAATGCAAGTTGTACTTGCAAGGCGGAATGTGTTCCCCCTCCTTTTTATCGAAGTTGCAGATTCTCATATTATTGGGATGTGACAAAGGTAAGAAAGGAGATCCCAGATCTTGCTTGAGATATAATGGTAAGTATATCTCTTACATTGAAAGTGATTAAGGGAATTAACTTTCAACATTGAGAAGGTAAGACAACTTTGATATAAAAATTCCTAAATCAAAGTAAAATATGTATATATATTTATTTATTTATGCAAATTTCTTATTTTAGATTATCCTCGTTAAACCCACTCAATACTATACTCAATAATGATCAGTATAATATCATGGATTGGATCCATGATCTAGATATCATACTTGCTGTTGGGCACATAATGTATGTGATTGCAATGTGCAAATTTTTTCGTAATAATGAGGAATGAAAATTAAATATACAATAGGACTGCAAGCCTAGGGTTTATATGTCTCTGTAGTCTTGATCTCTCATCGAGTGTGCTTTAGAAGTATCATGTCGATGATGATCGTAATTATCAAATAATCCTTATAAAATCTAAGAAGATGTTCTGACATATGTGTGTGTGTGTGCGCGCTCTCGACATTTAATCATGAGTGACATAGTTCACTACATCATGCAGAATGGTGGCTCTATAAGAGATGATGTATTCAAAATGTTTGAGTACCTACCTGAACCTAAGTCTTTAAGAGTTAAGATGTATGTAGATATGATGAGTGTCATCATTCTACTATCTACACTGAAGTCATTCATGAAGCTTCATAATGCTCATATTGTATGAATTGAACGAAGCATGTATAAATGTTGAAATACTCTTATATTGGAATCTTTTGGAATTCAACATAAGATATCCTTTGTCTTAAGAAATGGTTGTTTATAGGTGAAGGGAGCGCAGTGGAAGCATGGGTCTTACCCAAGCAAGAAGGAAAGTCAAGGAGTTGACTGTACTTATGTAATTTCCATATGACATCCAAAGAGTTGGATCAATACCGATACTGCAACAAGCTGATGTATTGATAGTATGACTATCAAGTCTATCTAGGATCCTTAGAGAAGGACTCGGATAGTGCATCGGAATAATCTATATCTACATATCATCGTTGAAATCGACTTTCTTATTTGATAAGATCAATATCTAATAATTGTATCTCATTCTTCTAAAGCCATTTGCAATTGGTTGCATACGTTTTAGAAGACCAGAAAATTTGATCTTAAGGTTTAATAGTCATCTACATGGATGCAATTGTTGTAACAATCTCTATTGGATAGATAGACTTCATAATTTCAATGAGAGAGCCCTTAGTCTTAGAGAATGTCTTTATGACCTAGATATTAGAATACACTCATTGTTTATTTCTATATGTTGGAAATAAACATGAATTCTAGAATAAACCTATCATAAAGAGATATGATGGATATATTTCAGATAGTAATCTAACATCTAGTGGACTCTACTAAATTAAAAAAATTAATGAATGGTTCATTAACATTTCTAATACTAAAAATTAAACCTTTAAAGATCAATAGGGGGATGAAGATCATTTGACAATGATCTGGCATCAAGCTTGGACATGTATGTTGATGAGATCAATAAACTAGTAAGAGATAAAGCTTTAGAATGTCTGAAATTTAAAATCTTACATACTTGTGAATATTGTATTCAAAGTAAAAATATCCAATGCACCCTTCTCTGGGAATGGTGTAAGAGATCAAGGTATTCAAGATCTCATATATATTGATGTATGCGGATCATCTGTATCATAATAAACATTATTGATAAGTGATATCTATTGATGATTATTTGTGACATGAGATTTCTTCCCTTCACTTTAGAAAGCTTTGAAATGTTTATAGATTTCATAATTTTGGTTTAGAACCAAAGTTTGAAGGAATATGAAAATTGAATTTGATCTAACATAGGTAGCAAGTACCTATTAGATGAATTCAAGAAATACATTATGGAGATAGGAATATCATTCCTATCTCACTCCTCCTGATACACCTAAACTCAATAGAGTTGTAGGGAGGTACAATCGGATCATGTGTGACATGATTTGATCAATGATTAATCTTAGCATAATTATCTCTTAGTTTCCAGATATATATATATATATATATATATGTAGTAGAGACTACATTATATATCACTAATAAGATTCCATACGGATCTAAACCCGAAAACCCCCATAAGCTATGGTTTGGAACCTAGCATAGTGTTGGACACTTGAGGATTAAGGGTAACTTGGTCCATAATCTTGTCATTAATGTGAGCAAGCTGGAATCTAGCACCTAAGAGTGTTGCTTCTTTAGGGAAATAAAGGATGGTATTGTATACCTACTTTATGACCTTGAGATTCTTAAAAGATTTCATCTCTAAGGATATGATTCTTAGAGGATGACTTTCTTGATAATCAAGATGAAAATGAAGTGAAGGAACTCATTTAATCTTAAGAAGATAATGAGGCTCCTAAAATCAGAAACTAAAAGGACAATTAAACATGAAACACTCATGCCTCATTAAATAAGTTTGAGGATGGATTCCATGTGTCAGTTAAGTCTGACAATGATCTTACTTCATGTTATGAAGCTTCTGAAGATCATGACATGGAAAGATGGATGTTAGCAATAAAGTCTAAAGTAGACTTCATATACAAGTGTTGTATGTGGACCCTCGAGGATCCACCTATATGGGTAAGACCTGTTAAGGTGTAAATAGATCTTCAAGAAAAAGAGGGAACCTAATGAGAATGTAGAGATCTTCAAAGCACTACTCGTAGCCATGAGCTACACACCAAAGAGAAGACATCGCTTGCGATGAGACTTGCTCTTCAGTGACCATGCTTTAACCCATCAGAATATTACTAACTATAGTTATACAACTTGACTTTGACATGTACAAGTTGGAAGTCAATATTGCATTCCTCTATGAATACCTCAATGAGGATATTCACATGAAGTAGCCCCAGGGCTTCACGGTTGTGGAAAACAAGGTGTGCAAGCTGAAGAACTCCATCTATGGACTCAAATAAGCTTCTTGTAGTTGGAATATCATATTTGATGAAATTATAAATTTTATGATTTCAGATAGAATGTTGATTAAACGTGTGAAGGTTAGTGGGAGTGCCGTTGTTTTCATCGTGCAAAATGTAGATGATATCCTAATCATTTGGAATGATATAAGGATAGTAATAAGTGTTTTATAATTTAGTTGTTCCATAACTTGAGATGAAAGATCTCAAGGATACCTCTTAGATCTTAGTTCTAAAATGTTCAGAAGCAAAGAGAAGAGGTCATTAGAGCCGTCACATTAGTGGTACACCTTGGACATGTTCCATTTTTGGGAAAAATATCAAGAAAGGCTTCTTCTTTCCTTTAAGATATGGTACCGACCTATTTAAAGGGATAGTACCTCGAAGAGTTGAGGATGTGAATACCAAAGCTACATGCCCTAGTGCATTAGCTATGGGAAGCTCTGTGTGTACTAGATGTATACGAAAGCCAAATGTTTATCATGCAGTGGGAGTAGTAAACTGTTACTAATCCTACTATGGAGATAAAAACACTTGATTGCATTAATAAAAATATCGTCAAAGAGGACAAGACTTTCGAGATAGTTATCTCTAAGTCAAAGTCTTATCTTCAAGAACTTAAGACTTTGTAGATAGTGATCTAAAAGGTCTTAACTGCAGATACCCTAGAAGATAGAGATCTTTGGGAATAAGGGTATTCTGATAAGGATGCTAGAAATACATATTGGTTATAATAATTATTGAACTTTAGTGTCAATGACATTATAATTGTCAAAATTGAGTATCGGTTGCATAAGATGCAACATTTGCATTAGATGTGAGCACTGTTACTAGGAGATATGCAAGTGTCGTAAAAGGACGTGGTGTAGTCTATAGGGAACAGAGTGATTGATCAGCTTACCTAGCTATTTTTCTAAATATCTTATGCTTGTCACATGAGTGTGGGTATAACGATTAGACCATTAATGGCTCTTTTGGCTAGTGGGAGATTATTGGGCATGCGAGCCCATGGTAACCTATTATGCAATAAATGTTATTACAAATATCATTTCCTTATCTGAAATGAAGAATAAATAATTTACATAAGAGGTCCCTTATACTACAATTAGGGTTATGTACCATGGCCATCTTAATGATCATACAACTGTTGATTCAATTGTTGAGTCATAGAGGATGGTGCTTCGATGAATATCTAAAGAGTTAGATTGAGGACTCATAAAATACCATCAAATGATTGTTAAGAGAGGACCTCCAGCTTGAGAAGGAGATTGCAATCCTTTCTCTAAAGGCTAATATTTGCCCGACCTCTTGATGCAGGTCCTCTCCATAGGATTAGAGATTTGAAAGTGTTAGATAAATTAGATCAAAGAGTTGACTTAACGAGATCGAGATAACTAAAGACCTATGTTGTATGCTATCACGATATAGGCACGCATCCTCTGACCAGAGACATATGTCTTATTATATGTCTGAGTACGTACATTTGATAAACAAATGGGATGATGATCTAATCAAGGTCTCTAGACTGATGTGTTGGTGTGCATACAAGGGCATATGAGCAATACAATCTCTCAAAGGGATCATAGGGGTTCGTTTACTGAATCGGAAGACATGCACTCACTCATGAGATATTGGGAAGGATCAAATTGTGTGCACGGTCGTCTCAATTTGGAAGCTTGATTGAATTTGTAAGGTTTGATATATGCTTTTGGAAAGTATATGATCAATACCTAGGTATGATATATGCTTTTGGAAAGTATATGATCGATATCAACTCCCAATGATCAAATGAGAAACTTAATGATAAAATCCTGAAGGAGATAGTCTAAATGAGATCTAAAACTTCGATTTTATTATTGACTCTTCTAGTATACATGATGTACATGCATTAGGAATACCTGAGGGTAATGTGATCCTAAACGATTGTATAACCATGACGCTTCCATTCCCAGTGAGTGATGAAACGAGTCAGGATTTAGTGACTCCTCTAAGTAGATAAGTAATCTGATCTTGATCCAAATGTTGGATATTGATCTGAATGTGATTTAGATGCAATGAGAAGATTAGATTTGCGGTCTTAATTTAATCAAGCATCTATGAGAGGTACGCAAGATCTGGATTTGAGATTTGATCTTAATATCCAAGTCACTATACGTGGAACAGTACAATGGGATTGTCCTTATCTCCAAGTAATCCACGGAGAAAGCGCATTATCCTTGAAAGAGTTCAAGGATAATTTCATTGTTGATATATATATATATATATATCCACGCATTGAGAAATATAATTAAATGTGATTAATTATCATGAATAATATGAATTTGATTCATATTATAAAGAGAGTTATCTAAGATAATTAAATGTGATTTAGTTATCAAAGATGTGAATAATTCATATTTCTTTCGGCACATGAGAATGGAGATCCAAGATGATTAAATATATAATTTAATATTATGGACATGAATAATGTGAATAGAACTATCCATATTAATCGTATATACTATAAATGTTCTTTATAATATATAAGAGAGAGCTATTTGTAAATATCATTTACAAACTAAATGTTAATGTGAATTGGATTCACATTGGATAATTAATTGAAATTGTAATTTACATTTTATTTTGGGTTGTGAATGTGATTCACAATTTTCCAATAGCAGAATTGCAATATTAAAAAATAATTATGAATTATTTGTGTAGAATAATTTACAACAAGTAGGGTTGTAAATATTGGAGATTTCCATGGAATTATATAATCTCAAGAGATTAAATGAGATTGCCTCCTTCCTAGTTGAGAGGGTGTATGGCCACCAACTCCCATTAGGAAAGGGGGGTCGTCCACTCCTCTCTAATGGAAGGAGGCAATCTCCATTTCATAATATCCATGCTTGATTGATTTAATCTGAGATTAATTTATATTGATTTTCCAATATATATTTAATCTAAATTAAATTAATTATTGTTATATTTTTACAACAAAATCTTGGTCATTGAAATAAGCATAAATTATTCTCATTGATTGATTTTGTGCAGTCCATATATTGTGATCCATGGACTCTTAAAATACTATAGAAAAAGAGGTACCCATTGCTTTTCAACATAACCACATCTTCAACATATACTCTCTTTCTCATTCTCACACCACCTCTCTCTCTCTCATTGTGGCCATCCACCAAGGAGCCCTAGAGAGAGTCGCCATCGCCGTAGCATCGTCGTTATGTTATCGGATTGTTTGCTAATGGATCTCCCGCTCCTTCGGTGCGCCTCGCTCATGGAGAAGACGCCGAATTTCATGTGAAGAGATCGGGAGATTTGCTTCTTGGATCATCAATATGGATTGCAAGGAGCACGTGTTTCATCAATGCGCTCGCAAGCATCTCCTCTGTCGGATCGGACTTGAGACAGGAGGTCTATTCGTTTATAGACCCGATCACAACCACGCTTCAAGAGGTAAACCTAATACTTGTTTGTGGTTTTGATGAAACGATCCGAGAAGTGTTCTTGGATCATGTGGTTTCGTCGGATTAATATATTTTTAAATTTTGCTGCCATGAGTAACTAATACGACTAGTCGCTTCCGATCTCTTGTGATGTGATCCTCACACTTCCGTGACGCGCTTAAGGATCTTCCCATATCCTTCATAAGGTTGAAATGGCAAGGGTCTTTGCCTTGGGGGGTTTGGAGTTATTGCAGACTCGCTTTCGTTGTTTTTTGGGTGGTAGGGATCGTAAGCTATGCAAGTTTCTAAGCATCACGCACTTCCGTAAACCCGTGCACACCATATCCAAAGGGGTTTGGAAGAGAAGGTAGAGATTGCTTATAGAGGTGTGGAGATGTATAAGGAGGGGCGGCAGAAGAGATGTAGGGGGCGGTCGGGAGGTGGATAGTGGCAGAGGGGTGGTGAGTTGGGGGAGAAGAGAGAGCGGGAAAGGAGGGGATGAGGGGAGGAAGCACAGAGGTGCTTACTTGATATGTCGAGAAGGCCCCACCTTCGCTCTTGCCTCATAATCACCTTAGTTGAGTCTCCCATCACTTCTTGCGTTGTACTTGTGTAAATATCGAGCGTGGGATGGATGGATGGATGAGATGAAGTGGATCTTTGAAATGTTTTATTTGAATGTCTAGGTCCTTCAGACATCGCACTTTATCTAAAACAATGAATATATTTTGTAAATTAATTGATTTTTAGATAGAAAGGACAATCATGTTTTCCGAAACTATAACAAGGAAAATCATTTTAAAATATTATTTGCGAGATGCTCTATCATTGTTTTGCTGTTTCAATCTTGAGGATTGGATATCTTAGCGGAAGTATTGATGTACTGAAAGTATTAGAGTATAAAAAGCCAAAACGTTGTAATCAAACGCAACTTGTGGTGGATTGGAAAATGTATTTACTTTTAGAGCAAATGGTAGGATGAAACAAAAGGGTCCTTTATGAGCATTAAAAAGAGATTCCTCCGCAGAAATTATGAAAAGATCAATTATGATTTATGGCTATCTAACTATGTATGCACGTACAGAGTGATAACCGCACGCTAAAAATAATTGTTGTTTTTAATATAATGACAAGGGGCATGCTTCTAAATACACATCATTAAATAAGTGTGAAAGCTGGCAGATGAAGCAGTAAAACGAATGGAATCGTGATTATAGTCCTACAGTTCACGGACCATTTCTACAGCACCCATATAGGGATGGTTGACGCTCACTTGTCGGTCTACTTTTGAGATGAAATATCATTAGAATATAACGAAAGGGCTTTACTACAACTGATCAAGAGATGATTGGTGTTTTGGTGATTTAGACGTTGCAGTGGTCTTAGGCTTTCTGAAATTCTATGTCAAGTCATTATCGGACCTAATCGGATCTATGTAAGATTGCCCCCACTTAAGTCTACGTCTCCTCCTCATTTCTTTGTGCTCCACCGTGGTTTTGCGATGGAATACATGTTTTGTTTCCCCCTCTTTTTGCTCTTTCAGCCATCGAAGGGAAAGAAAAGCATCAACGTCAGTATGGTTTATATTAAGAAATATTGACCTTTAACGTGGAAGACAACAATTTTAAAAAATCATAAATTTTACTTCAACTTTCTTCGATAATCAAATGTGGCCTAATTACATAGTTTGATTGAGGAGTAGTTGACACAGTACAAATACCAGAAAAGCATAGTCTTAGGTGCCGTTCGGGTCCCTTAACCCACTCTTTTCTCTTTCCAAGTGTGTCCACATTTTCTCTTTTTTAATATATTAAATAAATTAATTTTTTTTATCCACTCCATCAAAAAATAATATATTATACCAACATATCATCTAAAAAACATAAACTACTCCTCATTTATTCACTTTTTCAAACTCCAATACAATCACATCACAATAACTATTCACATTTTCAAACTTCAATACAATCATATTACAATAAACACACTTCTAACCCACCCCTCGTTTAACCCTCTATCCAAACACCAAACCCAAAAAATGGGTTACATGCTACTAGTTTAACCCACCTAAACCCACATACCAAACACACCCTCCTATGCTAGTTCGATGCGTCATCACATTTGAGAAAGGAGATATAGTATATACATCAAGAATATACCAAATAGCTATGGAAATCCCATGCGACTTCTATTGTGGCCGTCATGGTAAGAGAAACATTTTTTTCCATCATTATCCCGACACTTGCATAAATGATTAAAATGACAGAGAATATTACTCTTAATTGTCTCATCACCTGGTAGAGCATCTCACTCAGTCCTCTCATATTCCAAAGGAGAACACACTATAAATATGAAGAAGTAAGAAGAATGGTGAAATATAAGATCGGTGAAATATCGCTAACAATTTGCTATAATTTTATAGCATGTTTAAACCTCTATTATAAGCTCATGTCGGATTCATAACTCTAAAAAAAATAGCAAGTTCAAAATCTAGTTACAAACATGTAACTTGTTCCAAACCTCTTTTATAAATATAGTACGTTATAACCCACGCTATAAATATGTGTCATGTCCAAACTCTTTATGTAAATATATGGTAAGTCCAAACCTCTATTATAATATATAGCATATTCACAATAAATTTTTTTTAAAAATATGTTGCATGTTCGAACCTAGCGTTGGAAAAACAAGAAACCTGCTATATATTTATAACAATGATTTGAATTTGCTACGAAGGATATGATAGTGATGGTGGTATATAAGAGTCTAGAAATGAAATCTTGACTTATTTTAAACATTTTCCTTGAAAAAAACTGAACAGGGTAACATACGATGTGTAAAACGTTGAGTAAGATTTTGGGTATAGGAACCATTTTCCTTGAGAAGGCTGAACATGGTAAAGTGACTAAGGAATAGTGAGCAATCAACACCAGTGAGAGGGGATTGGGTGATAAAGTTCGAGATAATAAACGAAGTGCAACATCTGAGGAAGGAAGGTTTCTCCTAGTTTAGTGGTTATATGTTCTCTTGTAAGGTATGAAGTTCGATCCACATGCCTTGCAAAGAAGGAATCCTTTCATTAATCGAGTGGAAGGAAGAATCTTGTATAACATGAAAATTTTCAATGTCATTATGATTTCTCCTCTTAAGACTGTTGAAGTTCAATGGCCAATGATGTTTTTGTGATGATACATAATTGTCATAGTGAGTAAATTTGTACATCGTGCATACTACCTTAGTTATTAGACATTGGATGTCCCATGATGTTAGTGAATGTGGTATCTTAAGATGGTCTTAACTTATTATTTATAGGTATTATACAAAAAGGGTTAGTTAATTTCCTTTCCAACTTAGATACTACAGAGGGGAACAATCATATCTACTATCAAGGTGCTTTCTGCAGCGGTAACCTCCATTCAATTACAACTTTGAAACATTAAAACTCACTAGTGTCAAACTCATCTTCTAAACCTATGTGGGGTCCCACAATGCAAACACCTCCAACAACAATTATACAAGGAAGTAAATCCACACTCTTAGGTTGAGTATAGGCATGCATATTTTGATAATGAAGAAAACTTGATTGTATTATCTTATATCTATGTTAAAAGAAAAGAAAGATCAACGACCAAGCTTAAAAATCAAGCTAAACGAGTAAAGAAGAAAAAGTCTAAGGACTAAGCACACAATGCACGAAGAATAATCATAGATGAAGATGAAAATCGCTCAAAGGCTTGTGAAGCTAAATATTGGAGCGAAGACAGAAGTGAATGAGTCAAGGAACCTCAAAAGCAAATGAGGACAAGTAAGAACTTTTTCGTAAAAAGGAACAAGTCCGGCTAATTACATTATTTTTATTTTAATGTAAAATGTGTCTTCAGTATATTGTAGTTTCTGAACTTACACTCAACAATTAAGTCAAAATAATTCAGTCATCTAACCCATTTTTCAGTCAACTGAAATCACCTGGGAATGACTAATGAGTTCACTATCCTATTATTCATGATGACCCCAAACATCATTTTCTGGATTTTATTTTTTAGTTCGATTACTACTTTGCATTCAATCTACTAAAATTATTATGGTTGAATAAACATAATTTCAATTAACTGATTTTATTATTCCAACGATAAAAATTGGAACTTTGAACTTTCTCAAGAATCATTTTCAGTTAACTAGTCTTGATTTTAGTCAAGTAATTTTATTTTCAATTGATTAATTTACTATATTTTAGAATGTTCTTTCTTTATTATTAATACCTTCCACCATCATCCGCATCAATTTGGAGCTTATAACTAGGAGCTTATATTACCCTTATTCACATGCTTTATGAAATATTCATTATTATCTTTTTAAACTTATATTCCTATCACTTTAAAATCATATAGGATCTAAATAATGTCCGACGCTTCATTCCTACAGTTATGGTGTTTTAGCAACTCGTCTTACGAGCACCTAGCTAGCTTTGTAAGATTATCCATTATTTCATCTTGCATTACACTGCATACACTTACGTTTAATATTATAGGAGGTATGTGCTTTAGTATGTATGCTTAGAGTGTTATGCGCAAATAACTCATTCTTATAAAATTTGATTGCTTACATAATCAATCTGATTTAAGGAAAAAGGTTAAGGATGACCGAATTGAAAGTTTATGTTACGAGACTATGGTAGTAGTTATTTATAGGAGAGAATTTTCACATTATATACTTGTATCGCTTGTGGTTGTGCTCATTATTTGCCTCTTTACGGTGAAAGTACTTCCTAATATTTTTTTTGATTACATTATTGTAATGATCCGATGTTACAATATATGCAATGTAGTATTTTATAAAACAAAATAATCTTACAAATCTTGAGCATGAAAGAAAACATTTTGAAGCACCATGTACAAAGCTGCATATCTCATAGAGATAAAATTTAAACATAATTGGTAAACTTCGGATCTCTCTCTCTCTCTCGTGCGCGCATTAGGAAATATGAAAATTAAAGAGTATAGAGTATAATGAATGAGAGAATTTAAAACAAAACCTTATGTCTACATCTGCAAGGATAAAAGGTCACCATGTCTATTCATAAAAATTATATCTTTTACCAAAACAGCTAGCATATTCCATTAAAAACTAGTCGACGGGAATAAATTAGTAGGATATAAATATATGCGAGTCTACTACAATCCAGGCTAGTAATAAATGAACATTCATAATAGTAATTAGTCAACTAAAAAATCTTTTGAGTGGACTAAACTTAAACTTAGTCTATTGAGTAATAGTATGTTGGAGCATTGTCTGAATGTAATCATCACATCAGTACCCTTTGTTATAAACATTAGTCAAGACAATAACTAACTATCAAATCTATTAAATGAATGATGAGGAAAGTAGCTAAATGGGAGTATACTCACTTGATTGATTTGGTCTGAAAACTTATTTGAGGTGAAGGTCAATGTCATGCATATGCATGCATTTTACAATGCTGATCTCTTACAAAATAAAATACAAGAGAAATCTTAGAGACCTTCATCTCTAGCTTTTTTGTCACATCTTCATTGAATCCTCAACTTCCTTAGTAGGTTCTTCATGTTCATGAGCTACCAATAATTTAGACGTCACGTACATTATTTTATCTTTTTGAAACAAAATCTTAGCTTTCTAGCTGATCTTCATATAAGCTACAATAAAGATCATCTTTTTGATATCACTATAATCTGCAAACATCGACAAATTTTCCAACATTTCTAACAATCTACTCTTTTTCCTTAACCAAAAAGGTATATGTGTTTGATGTTAGGCAACATTTACCTTGATCAGAAAAAAATTAAAATTTTTGAAATAATTCTTGATTTTTGGTATCAATAAAAGTGAAGGTTATAAGTACATAAATTTTTTTAAATAGATCAAAGACTCTGAATAAAATCTTAATATTAAACAATAATATTTAAATATTTAAATCTCTCTTTATTTCTTAAGAGTTGTTCCTTTGTTTTATATTAAATGCGCAACTTAAATGGTATGAATAGTGGGATCATGATCTATATAAATTGTAAAGTTAGGAAGTTACTAGTGTTCTTTGAGATGGACTTCTTTCAAGCATTTTAAACCTTTATAGTAGCATCCTTTAAAAAAACCTTTATCTTGGGACAAATATTTCCTTTCATTTTGCGGGTTCCATCTCCAATGGTGTAACTCTTGACAATCTTGGTCTTCTTGATCATAACACCTATAAAGGATTTGTTTGATACACTTTGTACTTTGTGTCTGTAAGAGTTATTTTGAAAATTATCCTTAGCAAATAAGAGAATTCTTCTCCTTAAAATATTTTAAACTAGGAGGACTATAAGTACCTTTTCTTTTTAAAAGTGAAATAGATTTAACTTTAAGCTCTTTAATCTTTGTAAATAAGAAAAATCCAATCTTACTTTTGAAGAGTCCTTTGTCAGAGTTTTGTTTTCTTTTTTCATCTTATTTTTTTAGAAAAAACACATTAATTTCCTTCTAAGTTATTTTATTTTTCATGTTTTTTAGTTTCAATAAATAGATTTTGTAAAACTTTCAAAAAGCTCATTGACATCATTCATTTGTTCTAGTTATCAAAGTTCATGGTGTACATATATCATAGGCATTATTGATCCATGATGTTGATGATGTCTATACTCATGTGTGATGACCTTATCCATATAATCTGGGTACTCGACAAACTGATTTCATGTACATACATTTCCACATTAGAAGCACACAATATAATTGTAAGTAGGAGAAAATAACACAAACGGAGATGTGAATTAAAAATTTGTTTCCATTCATAGCATGCACATCATTCATTTCTACAATCCATATCCACAAAAATATTACATGTATGCATCAAAAGTGTGTTCATATATAAATTGTACATCTCTTGTCTCTCAAAATGCCACAAGTAAAGTAAGCAGAAAAACTACAAGTAAGTACCACCTACAAGCATTGTACCACTAGTAGACTGCGTAGATGGATAAAAAGAAGTAGATCAGTATCAGAGCAGTGGTACTCCATTCCATTCCATGTATCATTCCTCATAGTGTTTGAAATCATGGATAGTATTTCGGAGTCTTCTAACTCAACACGAACCCTAAGAAGAATAGCATATTTTATATCCATATCCATATGTCTCTCTTAAGTAAAGCAAGTATTAATGCTCTAGTTCTTTATATCGAATCATGTCATCTCGTATGGATCCGGATGTGGTGCTGCAGCTGGCCTTCCTAGTACCGGTCGTGCAAGACATCCAAAAGCATCAAGAGGCGATCGAGCAGCATCAAGAGGCGATCAAGCAATGACTCTAGTAGCAGGATGATACCTCCTACTATCCCACTCATGATGGGGAGGTGAGCATTTACATATTATTCTCTATAGAGCCTGAGTAGATGGATGATACTTATGCTTTACAGAATCATCAAAGCACCTATGCATCATTAATGAATCTCAGATTCATCACTCTAAATCTCATTTATTAAGCTCAAATTCCTCCAAATCATCAGCATTTCTACATCTATTCTGCATAATTAGCATTCATGCATGTTTTCTTAAGAATTGCATTTTAGCACTAATTTCTGCACAAAATAAGAAGCCAAAAAAATCTCAGCCCAAATTGACCTGTAAATAGCCTAACTTCCCGGATTTTTAGCTCATTCATGCTAACTCCGAATGATCCAAAACTACATCCACTGTGTACATATCACTCACAAGAATAAATGAAAAATATAAAAATAACTAACCCAAATAAGTGGACCAAAAACCCAAATCCTAGTTTCAGGATTTTTGGATTAAAAACCCCATATCTTCCCCATCCAGTGTCCGTTTTGATCCTACTTACTTTTGCACTAATGTCCATTCAATTACCTTCAAAACAAGACCAAGTTCAAGTGAATCGGAGCTCATACGTGAAAGTTAGGTTTTGGGCCTTTTTTGTACATTGTGTATTTTAGCGGTTTTTGACCTGATATTTTATATACATATTTTCTTAAGTAATAAAAATCCAAAAAAATTATATTAAGGTGTATTTATTTATCTTTGTTTTTTTACATTTTTTCCGATTTTTTATCTGGTTTAAAAATGACAAAAAAATTACAAAACCCAAAAATCATGGTATTCTATGTACATGGGATACCCCAAAAATTCACTTTGTGTATTTGATCGATTTTGTTTTTGATGTCTTCATGAAAGTTGTAGATCTCATCGAGACGAGCAATTTTTATGAAGAGACTTTTTCGATCCGAGGTCGTTTACTGTGTATTTTTGATTTTACAATTTCCTTATTCTCAGAATTTTGTGGTGCTGACATGTGGCAGCCCCTGGGGCCGCCACGTGTCAACATTTTTGGCCTTTTTATTCTTTTGTTTTCTCAAAAAAAAAGCCACTGCACGTGCGTCGCACGTGCTAACCAGGCACATGCTCCGCAGTGCCCCACTCCCTGCCTCCTGCCACCTCGTGGCACACCCACGGTCGCTCGATCTCGCTTTGATCGAACGGTGCCTGGCCTTCGTCTTCAACCTCGCAACGCCGCCCCTCTATAACCTCGTCGCGATTCTCTCCAACCGCCTCCGCGTCTCTCACCGCCAACCACCCTATGCAACCTCCTTCGCTCATCTCGCGCCTTCCATTGTCGGCCGCCCTACCCCTCCAATCCTATTTAAGAAGCTCGACAACCCCCCGACTCGGCCATCTGCCGATTCACCCTCCAAGGAGTCTTCCCTCCGGCAGTGACAACCGCGAGCTCCTCCACGACGTGATCCTGGGTCGAATACCTCATCGTAGCAAAGCCTCCAGCCGCTGCTCCGCTCCGACGTGCACCGCCGTCGAGCCCATCGTACCTCCAAGTACCCTCCTTCGCTTCACCTCATCTTCACCATCTCCGATCTCTCTCTCTCTCTCTCTCTCTCGATCATCATCCTCACCCACTACCGCCGTCACCTCCGCTCACTTCGTATTCTCCGACAACGTTCAGGCTACTGGCGAGCCTCCGCGAGACTCAACCACCGACTACGCCTCCAAGCCTTCACCTCCGCCTCCGAGCTTCTCGTGAAGCTTCGCTCCGTCGAGCCCCTCGCCGCCCAGAGCTACGCCACCAGTCTTCATCATTTTCTCCAGGCCAAGACGCAACTCTACCTCCTCCCGCCGTTGCCATCGACCCCTGTCGACGCATCTCCACCGCCGCCCCCTAGCTTTGTGTCGGCATGACGTCAACAACCTTCGTCATTGATCACCAGGAGCCTCCTGCTCCAGATCACCTCTGCAGGGCTCTACATTACCACCTGCTACTCCAGGAGACCCTCCTCGTCTCCGGCTCCGCCTTGGCCGGGCTCCTCTGCCTCAGCAACACCGCACCGGTCCTCCTCGCCTCCACCTACAACTCCGTCACGACACAACCACCAGAGGTTTCCAATTCAAGCTCCACCACCGGAGCACCATAGCATCTCCATCGAAGTCATCAGCAAGGGACCCGCCTCCTCGGCCTCTCCACAACCGCGTTGTCGGGGGCCGACCTGAGACCCACGAGCACGTGCGAGGCACGTGCATCCCGGGGGTACGTCAATGCTTACGTCAGCATAGGGGTCACGTGCCGCGCACGTGACCTGTTGGGGAATTTTCAAATCGCCCCCTGGAGGTTACCGTATTTACGCACCAGCCCCACCTCCTGAGGGCACATGCCACGCACGTGCCCCTCTAGACAATTTACAAGAGAACCCCGAGGGTTTAGGTAATTACGTTTATACCCCTATTCTGCATTATTTTATTTTACATTGCATTGTTACCCATGTCTTTCCCTATTGTTCGGACCTCTACATTACCTCGTTTTATTATCAAAAAATAGCATGATGTTCCTCATTTAATTCTCTACACGTTGACATGTTGTGGATATTTTTATGATCGATGGTTAATTAATAAATAATTATTTTGTGGAAATTTGCATATTTTGCCTAATGTGCTCTTCAATTTTTATTTGATTAACCATTGCTCTAAAAATTCCCGAAAAATCACATATTGTAGAATTAATTGTGTTTGACATTGTGTCCCAAAAAGATTTGCATTTGCATGCATAGATTGCCCTGTAAAAATTCGTTTTGCATATTTTAGTATTTGATTTTTAGTATGTACTAAATCCCACATTTTTGTGGTTTAGGATTTTTCTGAGATCCATCACCTAATGATAGATCTTAGATAATTGTACCCCCAGAAAAAAAGTAGGTTTAATATTTATTATAATTAAATATTAAAAAATCATTCTGTTTGCATTTAAAAATTCATAGAAAATTCATATTGCATTTAATATTTCTTATAATCAAATATCGAATTTTACATTTTAGTCTGTAAAATAGGCCAAAATCACATTTTGCATCCTTGATTGCATTAAAAATTCCAAAAAAAGATTGTCTCGAAAACCGTGTACAAATTTAGATAGACATAATTCTAGGCTGTTCCTTTGCCTCCTTGTGTTCGACCTTGGGACTTGCCCAAGTAAAATAAACATAAAACCACTCGATTAAAAATTGATTAAATTATTTTGTATGGTTACTTTCTTGACCGATTTCGATTGCCGCCTACAACGAACGACAAATCATTATTTTTTATGCACAACGATAAATACAACATCATCTTTAACGCTGTAATTTCGGAACTGTCAATCATATCAATGGGCGATGGTCTCATAGCTCTCTTGTACCACCACCTCTGATGATGGAGAAATGTGGATGGCACAAGTGGCAAAGGTTTTAGGAATGATCCATCTGCTAGAGGACACTTGGGTATCTTTTGTAGAGTACTCGCTTGCTGGGTACATAGAGTAGTAATGGAATGCCACCAAGGAGCACCTGACTGAGCCCATCACTTTGGAGGTCTTTTTTGACGATTTTGTACACCATTGGGTAGATTATCAGAGTAGAGAGTTCATCGAGCCAACCCAAGGGTTGATGATAGCTCGGGAGTACCTAATCCGTTACATAGAGTTGTCTTGCTCTCTCCTGCTACTATTACTATAGGAGAACTTGCATATGTTAATCCGAGAAATGTGCAAGGAGGTCTAGGGCAAACTCTCCACTTTGGACCTTACCTCCATCAAGGAGTTTACTACAAAGATGATAAAGAGGGAGGCTACACAAAGCCATGTTTTCATCATTGGACCTGGGGGTTATGGGTCCACCATACTTCCATTGTGCTCAAGGAGCGGTTGACTTCCATACCCATTCTTACCATTCCTTCTTGTACGTTGGACTTTCTCAGTTTACTCTGATGCTTCTGATGAATCTCCATTTCATCACCATTATTATTTCATTTTGACCTTAAATACCTAGATAAATGCATGTATATATAATTAATTTGTATAAAATAACGATTAATAAATCACATAAAATGTTGTCCTAGATACTGTATTTAACTCCAAAATAAAAGAATAAAGGAATAAAAAAAAGAATGAAGTGTCAACGATATTGAGTTACCCTAATCCATGAGACCTAATAATTATGATGACTTGGTCGATAAGGAATAAAATAGGGAGAGATAGGGTGGCCAATTGTATAGAAAATACAACACAAAAACCCTAATTTTATAGCCCAATAATTACATTTTGCGACCTATTTTATTTTCTTACTTTCACAAATCATATTAATAAATTTTTAACAAGAAACTTGTACATAAAAATACAAAGAAAAATATAAAATTCATTTCATTCAAAAATAATGCACAGTGTGCCCGGGACACACAGAATAAAAAGTCATAAAGAAAACTTTGTAGACATGTATCTTCTCCATACAAACTCAAAATTCATAAAACTCACCTTTATTTTATCAAATTAAATTACCTATTTAATGAAGGTGGTTTCATTTAATTCCGAGTTAAGATGCAAAAGTCGACTTTTGGCCCTCATTGTGCTATATACTTGTATAAAATAATCACTATATTTATTCTTATTATTTTTAGGTCTATTATATTTTTATATATTTGTAAATATTATCTATAACACACGTGAATAATAAAATGAGAATAAAACAACTAAAAATACATTAAACTAAATAATGTACTTTAATATACAAGTAAACAAACTTATAATAAACACATGTAAGTTATATACATAATTTTTTAAGTATATAAATAAACTCAGAAAAATAAATTAAAAATATGTAAAAATATATTTAATTATTTATAAATATATAAATTATGTCTATAAAATAATAAAATATGTAATCTGAAGTAAAAATAAAATATGAAAATACAAGTTTATATACATATATACATGCATGTAAATATTAACATGTTTTAAATTAACTTGTAAAATTAAATAAAAATCAGAATTAATTACATAAAATAACAAATATTTTTCATATTTTAACAAAATATTAATAAATTCATTTACAATTTTTATCGATTAATAAGGGATTTATTAATCCCTTATTTCTTGTTGGTTCACATGGACAAACTAGAGCACACAGACCGTTACCCCGGTCAACTATCCACCCTCCGCCTCCTCTTCTATCACACGTGAAGGCTCTGACTTAGGTCATTTTCCTAGACTTCTTCCATGCTCCTCTCTCCTCGAGACCTTCACCTTCATGTAGCCCCTTCGTCCCTTACCTTCGTCCATACCAGCATCTTTACCTACCCTCGCCCGGTCACATGCCAACCCCTCTCAAAGTCAGCCCCCTCCATGTTTATAAATAAGGAGGGCCGATGATATTTTTGAATTTGATCCTCCTTGCACCATTGTAACCCCATTAGGAAACCTTCATCGAGATCCTAGTGATAGCAGGTTTCACTCTGAACCTTCTTGGTGTGGATAAAGAGGTGTAGGGTGCGATCCAAGTGCTGTCAAACCTCCTCCGGCAACACCTCCCATGCTCCAAGCTTCCGAGCTTGTCAAGTTGCTAGGTATAGCTTTTCTTTTCACACTTCATTCTAGTAACCTAGGAGTATCTTTAATTTCTTCCATTAATAATAGCTTCAACGTAAACTTAAGTTCTAAAATTGTTGGAGCCTTAAGCTCCTGCATCAAATTCACTATGACCCTACTGTATTTGACTCCCCTTTTGCCTCACTCTCAATCGTCATCATGTTCCCTACATTTCCCCCTTGTTAGCCCCTTCAATCCAGCACAGATCGAGCTGGGCCTGAGCTTCCTCTATCTCTGCTAGAGCTCCACTAACCTGCTACCCCACTGCATTTTCAGCTTCAATAGAGGGTCGAGGAGATAGATTTCGGTCCACTTAACAATTTTGTGTAGGTCTGCGATGAGGAAGACCACTTGGAGCTTGATTCCAAAGTAAGAATAGACGCTCCATGCAGCTGATGCTCCAGGGCCCCTTCGATGGGCGTTGGACCATGTTGAAGGTACTTGCATGTGCATAAGATTGTCAAGAAGGAGAGGAGACCTTCAACAAGGGAAGAGGTGGATGGAGGCGATGTGAATCATAAATTGAAGCTCACTGGAGGTGAGTTCTTGGGGTGTTCTTCTAGGCCCCACCTACATCGTCGGATCAAATGTCGGGCCCAGATCTATTGTGCCTCTAAATAATGACGAAGTGGTACGCAACAACCGTTGTCCATCATGCCATATGGAAGCGCCTCCACATTCCGACCGCGTGCACTTTAAGGGGTAAATAATTAAGTAGCCCCTCTACTTTTTGTAATTTTATATTTTGTCTTGTAAATATTTAACTACAGCTTAATTTTTGTGTAAAAATTGCATATGGGCCTCCACACTTATTTTAAATTACATTTAGGTCCAGTTTTAGGTCAGCTCACATGGTCCCCCACGTGAGTTGGCAAATTTCAAAGGACTCCCTTTTGATTCCTTTATTTCATTTTAGTATTAAAATTTGTAAATTCAATTCAAAACATGTAGTGTATTTGCACAGAGACCCTCTAATTTACTTATTTTTGTAAATTTACAATCAGCACCTTGTAAATTAATTTATGTCTTTTCTTTTTATTAAATAGCCATTGTGCTTGAAAAATTGGGAAAAAATTATACGATATGCTTTGAATGATGTTCATGATTTGTATTTATAATTTCCTTGCATTTCCTATTTATTAAAAAAATTAAGAGCTATTTATTCCTTATTTAGATATAAAAATATAAAAAATTGAAAAAACTTATTTAAAATTCCAAAAAAATATATTATAAATTATTATATAATATAAATACAGACCGTAAATTACAAAAAATATAAAAAGAGAACCTTAAAAATTAAAAAACCCCTTGTAACCCTAAAAAATTAGAAAAAATTACGTAAAATACAAAAATAGTTTTCTCTATATATTTTTAGTTATATTATGTACTAAATACTAAAAAAAGTTTTGAGTATTTTTGGACTTGTTTTTTATTTTTAAACTAAAAATAATCGACCTATTTATTAACCCCATGTTTGGAGTATTTCCTATATTAAAATACCTAAAAATTAGCAAGTAGTGACTAAAATATAACAAATTTGGATAAAAATATAAAAATACAAAAATATTTTATTTTAAATTTTATGAGCATCTACAGCTACATTTATAAATAGAAAAGCCTATATGTATTATATATACATATAAATACTTATATACTTATCAATATAATAATATTATTATTAATGTTATAAATATATTTTATTACCTTAAAAAATAAAAGGAATGTACTTAATTGTATTTTCTTGGTATATTTATTATATTTATATATTATATACTTTTAATATTAAACATATTAATATATATATATATATATATATAGACTTGTATGTCCTTATTAGATATTAAAATGAAAAATAAATAGAAATCAGAAAAAAGAAAAGAAAATAAAAATTATAAACACAAAATAATATATATATATATATAATATTAAAAATCCATAAAAAAGTATTAAAGCCCACAAAAATAGAAAAGGAAAAAAATACAAAAAAATAATTATTGCTTATTTTTGTAGACAATAATTTTTTGTCAATCCGTGTATTTGCTCTATGTGGTTCGACACTTTACAATTATTCACTATATAAATATTTTATAGAGTTAAAATAAAAATAATTTTTGACTCACACATTTTCATAGATTCATCTTTGATTGTGGGTTGATAGTTGATTTACGTGGATTGGTTGAGTTCCGAGTACTGCGAAAGCAGACGATACAACGATTGCCGGACCCGATATGTCGAGCACTGCATGCCCTCTAAGACCAAGCATTAAGAACCTCAAAAATCCATATTATCAGCTTCGAAGGAAGGTTTGGGCGATGTGATAATGCAATGAATACTGGTTGTGGCTTACGCATTATGCAACTGAAGACCCATGGGAGGAACTTCCCCATTTACAACTTGGAGATGGAGGATATAGTTTTTGCACTGAAGATATGCCACCACTATTTGTATGGGGTGACTATTGAGATCTTCACCGACGACAAGAGACTTAATTACATTTTTTTATCAAAAGGAGATAAACATGAGGTAGAGGTGGTAGATGGAGCCGATGAAGGATGATGGTTGTACCATCTCCTACCACCTTGGTAAGGGGAATTTGGTGGTAGATGCCCTAAGCAGGTGGTTGATGAATCTGCATTTAATAATCTTTATTCATCTATTAAATTAAAATCATTTATAAAATACATTTAAATAATAATAAATGTATTCTTCTACTAACCCTAATTCTTCCATAAATAGTGTATATTTGTCACTATTTTAACCTAAAATAAATAAATAAAGAAATAAGGAAAAATAAAAAAATCAAAGACGATATATTTGTAATAAATAGAGCCCAATTCTGACTCTGAGAGAAGGTAAAGACTTGACCTGATCGACAAAGAATAAAGTAGGGTGAGATAAGGCCTAAAATACAGAAATTTTAGAAAATCAACCATCACATGTATATATCCATCAGATGTACATTATTACATATAATACATTCTTTTCATTAACTATTCATACCTGATTTCAACTCAACCACAATTGTCTTCTTCAAGAAATTTGTGCGTAAGAGCTTTTGTAAATAATAAAAATAATTGCAAGAATAATCAATGTATACTGTTTAAATTACACCACTCTGAAAAAGGAGCAGAGCTCAACTTATAAGATAATATCTTCTCCACCAAAAACCAAAATTCATCACAATTACTTTCATTGTACTCCAAATTAAATAATCTTTAAAATGTAGGTGTTTCAAAAAATGAGAGTTAAGGTGTGAAATGTGACTATTTAGGGTGTTATTGTTGTAAATTATACCTATGTATACTATATATATTATTTACTTATTTATTTCTTGTACATATTTGTACATATTGTATTTTTAATTAATTGTAAATATTGTATTTGACTCATATAAAATATAAATAAAATTACAAAATCAAAAGTCAACAAAAATATAATTATGTAAATAATGTATATGTACCACTATGTATATATTGTAAATACCTCTATTTATTTAATTAATAAATCACTTTATAAATATCAAATAAAAATATCATTAAAGTCCTTGTAAAACATTGTAAATAAATAAAATATTAATTTATATGTATTTTTGTAAAAAACAATTAATTAAAAATCATTGTCTCGTATACATAGGTATAACTACCTGAATATAACACACTTTAATTATTTTTACATATGTATATACTTTATTTAATTAATTAAAAATTATCATAATTAAGGTAATTAAACCACTAACATTTTTATTTACATTATTATTTATTGTTAACTCATATACTTGTCGTTTACCCTATTTTGTCTTTTCTCGTGTGCCCTCCCATGGCTGGCCCGGGTTTGTTGTCCCAGGTCAACTGCCCAGTCCACCCCATGATTGATGCCTTCCAAGCACCAGTCACTCTTATCTCGATTTTCCCACACATGCTGAGACCTAACACTCCCCGATTCATTATCTAAAAGTTCGGTCCTAACCAATTCCAACCTCGCCATCTCTTCAAATCCACCGATCATGCCTCGATCCACTGGAGTTTTGAATTCAAAATCTCGTCGGACTTCACTTTTATATATAATTTGCATTGGAAGCCTGCCACCGATTTGATCTATTTTCCATCGTATTCTTGGCCCGAGATCGAGTGGTGAGTTAGAGGATGTGATAGAACCCCTACTTGATGATTGGGAGTGCTAAGATTTAAGTGGAGGATGCGATTCAACCACACTGCCGAAGACCTTCGCCGCACGTTTCGCCTCTCTGTCGTCACAGCAGATCGAGGCTGAATCATTTTCAGCCATACACCGTAGGATAATTTAGAGCATTTTTGGTTTCATTTCGGTCTTAACTCCTATCTATTCCCTTTGAATCTTATAGATCAGAATCGTCATCTCTTGAGCTCCGATCTGCTAGATCGGAGCTGATGACCGATATATTCATTTGATCACTCTAGCATGATCCCCTCACCTTCTCCATTCTTCCTCCATACATGACCCTCCTCAGATGAGATCGGATCTGAGGATCGACCTCCTTTCTGACCACACTCGCTGGAGGTGTCCATTCCCCATCCATTTCCCGTTGTTTTTGATATAATAACAATCACCGGAGATATGTCTCCGAACAGCATAACTCTTGCAGGAGTTAGGGTTGCACCTAGAACCAAGGAGGCGCATCTGGAGGGAGACCTCGAGAAATAGACCTTTTCGACCTCCAGATCTTCAAATTGTCGTATCCATCCTTCGTCGGAGAGGCTGATTGATGAGGAAAGTTTGTAGGAGCATGCTCGACCATTTAGGAGGCAGATCTGGTGGAGATCGAGCGAACTTCAGTCGATCTAACTTCACAAGAGAAGACCTTCATCCCAGTTCATCTAGAGATATTCAAATCCATCCGATCAAGAGCAATTATGCCAGATTAGATCTCATCCGTCAGATTTGCGCAAAATTCCATCCTTCCGATCATGCTTCTAGTTCATATCGAGACCATTTGAAGGCATTTAAACGCCATCCATCCAATCAGCATTCAAATTCATTGCAATTATAGATTGCACCACGTATATTAAAGGGTAAAATTACACCCTCATCCTGGCTCTGTTTCCATTTTGCAAATAAGTCCTTCTAGGACACGTGTCTGCATGTAGTCCATTAAACTTTTTCACTTCTTTCCTAATATTTATTTTAATTACAAACTAGTCCAATTTCAACGTAAAAGCGTGCAATACATGTGCTTCTTGGGGTAATTTGCAATAAATGACTATGCTTTTTGTGTTATTGATTGGTCCCTAAAAGTTTTTATTTACATATTAGTCCATTCCAGCGCATGTCATGTGCAACCGCATGTGGATTTTTGGAAAAATAGCATAAAAGAGCCTTGCATTTTCTGTAGTTTTTATCATTTAGTCCATAAACTATAATAATTGCATTCATATCTATGTGCATCTGCATTTATTTTGCATGCTAGATTGAAATAAAAAATAGCAAAACATATCTAAAGAATCCACAAAAATCATGTTATTTTCCTATTAATTAGATCTTGCATTAATAATTTTTTTTACATTTATATTATTTTATTATAAATAACAATTCAAAAATTTTCAAAAACTATTCCTTGTTTACTTTTAAAAATCATTAAAAAAATATAAAAACTTTCTCAGAAATTCTAAAAATGATTCGGCTTATTTATTTTCATTTCTTTTAATTTATGTACCATTTTTGTAATTTAATTCATCATAAAAACTAAAAAGTTCACAAAAATCCAAAACACCAAAAAAAATCATATGCGTTCATTAGTTTGCCCAAAATTCCATCAGTCCAATCATGCATCTTTGTCAGATCGAGACCATTTGAAAGCATTTAAATGTCATCCTTCCAATCAACATTCAAATTCATTGCAATCGTTGATTGTGTTATGTAGATTAAAGGGTAAAATTTCACCCCCAGCCCTGCTTTGTTTCAATTTTCCAAATAAGTCCTTCCAATACATGTGTCTACATGTAGTCCACTGAACTTTTGCACTATTTTCTTAGTATTTATTTTAATTGCAAACTAGTCCTATTTGAACATCAAAGCGTGCGGTGCAGGTGCTGCTTGGGTAATTTGCTATAAATGGTTGCGCCTTTCATGTTATTGATTAGTCCCTGAAAGTTTTTTATTTACATTTTAGTCCATTCCAGCACATGTCATGTGAAGCCGCACACAGATTTTTGGAAATTTTGCATAAAAAACCCTCGCATTTTCTCTAACTGTTACCATTTAGTCCATAAATTATAAACAATTGCATTCATATCCATGTGCATATTCATTTATATTTCATGCTAAATTTAAATAAAAAATATCAAAACATCTCAAATGAATCCACATAAATCATGTTATATTCCTGTTAATTAGATCTTACATCACTAATTATTTTGGATTTTTATCAGTTGTGCCCCTTTGAGATATTCCAATATTAGTTAAGCCCCTCCCTTTTTGGGAATATCAGTTGTGCCCTTGACTTCTTGCTAATCTATCACTTGTGCCCCTTGGGTTAGTTGTCGTTCATCCCCAATACAAACAGATGTTAACTTAAGGGACACAACTGGTTAAATTAAAAAAAAGGACTGCAAAGTCATCCTCTTCCTCCTCCCCCTTCTCTTCCTCCTCCTCCCCCATTTCTTCCTCCCCCGATCCCCAACTCCTCCCCCTACGCCCATCTACTCCGCCATGCTCCTCCCCTCCGCCCCCTCTCCTCCCCCTTCGCCCAGCTCTTCCCCTATGTCGAGCTCCTCTTCCTCCGTCCTACTCCTCCCCCTCTGCCCAACTTATCTTCCTTCGCCCAGCTCCTCCCCCTCTGCCATTGCTTTCCCCTCTGCCAACTTCCTCAACCATGAAGGATATGGGGAATCCTTAAGCACATCATGGAAGCGAGTTGATCGCATCTCATGTAGTCGGGGCAACTAGTCGCACTAGTGGCTAGATGCAGCAGAAATAAAAAAAAATTATATCAAGTGATGAAATCACATGATCACAAGAACATTTCTTGGATCGTTTCATCAAACCACAAAGTATTAGAAATACCACTTGAAGCGTGGTTGCGATCACAAGATCTCTAAAGCAATAGATCCTCCTGACTCAAGTCAAATCTACGAAGATGGCACTTGCGGGCGTGATGATGAGACACGTTCCTCCCGTAATCCTTGATGAAGATCCAATCCTTGAATCTCCTGATTTCGTCCAACAAAATCCGTCAATGGAGATGCACGAGCAATCGAAGCGACAGCACAACGACGTGGAGACGATTGCTTGTTCCCTCAAAGCACAAGGTGGACAACCACCATAGAGAGAGAGACAGTAGTCGAGAATGAGAGAGAGAGAGTAGGCGTGTACTCTTGATGTACTCCAAAGGGCTAGGGTTGCCCTCTTTATATACTAGTTTGGGGTCCTATGGATCACAATCCATGGCATATAAAACCAACGGTTGGATTGATTTAAATATATGATCAACGACCACGATCATTGTTGTTCTCAACAACAATTTATTAATTTAAATTAAATCCAATATATGTTGCATTATCATCAACCTAGTTTAATTTAATAAAATTAATTTTCACAATATAATAAGGTAATAATAAAAAGAGGATAAAACACCCCCAAAAATATGGGGCGTTACCTATGACTAAGTCATAGGTGACGTCACCTATTTTGGTGATGTATTATCTTCGTTTTTATTTTATCCCATTATCTCTTAGTAATTTGCAATAACAATTATTGCAAAAATATCCACCAAATTAATTCCAAATATAATTTGTGAACATTTCGATCAAGCCATTGAAAAATATGTGAATCATATTCACAACCCAAACTAAATTGTAAATTACATTTCCAATTAATTGCTTATTGTGAATTTAATTCACATTAACAATTAACAAATGCTATTTACAAAGTTGCTCTCTCTAATATATTATAAATCATATTTATAATATACTCACAGATATTATGGATAACACTATCCACGATCTGCAATTCCTTGATAATTAAATCTCATTTAATTATTTTGGATGATCATTCTCACAATATGAATCTTATTCATATTATACTTGATAATCAAATCTCATTTAATCATCAACATCTTGTTGCTTGGACACAAAATTCATCATAGGAATTATTCTTGAACTCCTTGAAGAATAATGTGCTTTCTCCACAGATACTTGGAGATAAGGACATGGCGATTGTATTGTTCCATGTATAGTGACTTGGATGTTGAGATCTCATCTCAAATCCAGATCTCACGGACCTCCCATAGATGCTTTATTAAATCAAGTTCGTATACCTAATCTTCTCATTGCATCTGAATCTCATTCAGATCAATGTCCAACACTTAGACTAAGATCAAGTTGCTTCTCTACTGAGAGAAGTCACTAAAATCCAGACCTGTTCATCACTCCCTCAAAATGGAAGCGTCATGGTTATACAATCATTTATGATCACATCACCCTCAGGTATTCCCAATACCTGCACATCCTGCATACTGGAAGACCTATGATCAACCTGAAGATGAAAATCAATTTTACACTGTCTTCTTTAGGGTTCGATCACCAAGTTTCTCAATCTTGGTCTTTGGGAATTGGTATCGATCATATGCTTTCCCAAAGCATATATTATACCTTCAAATTCTAGTCCTGCTTCCAAAGCACGACGACCATGTATGGAATTTTATCGGTCCCAATACCTCATGAGTGAGCTCATGTCTACCGGTTCATAAGTGAACTTGTATGATTCCTTTGAGAGATCATATTACTCATATGCCCTTACATGCACACCAGCTCGTCGGTGTATATACCTTGGTTAGGTAATCAACCTATTGGTCAGCCAAATGTACACACTCAGACATATAGTAACATATTTGTCTCTGGTCGGAGGATGTGTGCCTATGCTGTGACAGCATTTAACATAGGACTTTGGTTATCTCGATCTCGCTTAGTCAACACTTTGACCTCACTAATCTGACACCTCTGAATCACTATTCCCATGCAGAGGACCTACATCAAGAGGTCGGTCAGATATCAGCCTTTGTGAGAAAGGTTTGCCATCTCCTACTCAGGCTGGAGATCATATCTTAATAATCATTTGACAGTGCTTGATAAGTCCTCTATCTAACTCATTAGATATTCATCCAAACACCAGCCTCTATGATTCATATTATGAATCAACAGCTATATGATTATCAAGACGGCCAAGTACATAACCCTAATTGTACAGAGGGACCTTATAGTGCATTCATTCATTTAATTTCAGAAAGGGAGTGAAACAATCAATAACTTTTATTGCTAAAACATATTTATTACAATAACACTTATTGTAAGAATGGTTTGCCTCGGGCTCACATGGCTAACAATCTCCCACTAGCCCTCAGAACCATTCAGGAACAATCCTTAAACCCATACTCATTACATGCTGGTCGAAAACCTTCTACTTCGGAGGTTTGGTAAGAGGATCACAACGTTGTCGGCAGAGGCCGCCTTGGTGATGATGATATCACTACGCTTTTGAATCTCCCGAATGATGTGGTATTTCCTTTCCATATGCTTGCTCTTTTGATGCAATCTAGGTTCCTTTGCCTGGGCAATGGCTCCCGTGTTATCGCAGAGTAACGGGATGGGAGTATCATAGGAAACTACGCCAATCTCCAAGATGAACTTGCGCAACCACACTGCCTCCTTTGTAGCATCTGATGCGAAAATGTATTCGACTTCTGTTGTTGAATCCACCGCAGTGTCCTGCTTCTTGCTTCTCCATCTCACAACACCACCGTTCAACAGGAATACAAACCCTGATGTCTACCTTCGATTATCAATATCTGACTGGACATCTGAATCTGTATGTCCCAAGACTTGGAGATCACCATCTCATAGACCAAGATGTAATCTTGCGTCCATCTTAGATATTTGAATATGTTCTTTACTGCATTCCAGTGTTGCTCTCTATAGTAGGATTGGTAACGACTTACCACTCCCATTGCTTAGCAGATGTCTGGCCTAGTACACATCATGGCATAATCATACAGCTGATGCATAGGGGCATCCATCCATGGCCTTCTTTTGCTCAACACTTTGAGGAGCCATCCCTTTAGACAGATGGATACCATGTCTTAAGGGGATGAATCCTTTATTGGAACTATCCATGCGGAATCGTTCAAGAATCTTCTTAATGTATCCATGTTGTGATAATCCCAATATCCTCTTTTCTCGGTTTCTGAATAACTTCAGGCCTATGATGTAAGAGGCTTCTCCAAGATCTTTCATATCGAAGGTATGAGATAGATAAATCTTCATACTGGTCATCATTCCTGTATCATTCCCAATGATAAGGATATCATCTACGTAAAGCACGATGAACACAATGGCGCTCCCACTAAGCTTCTTGTACACACAAGGTTCATCAGGATTCTGCACAAAATCATAACTCTTTTTGGTTTCGTCAAATCTGATGTTCCAGCTACGAGAAGCTTGTTTGAGCCCATAGATGGATTTTTTCAGCTTTCATACCTTTCCATCCTCAACTATGAAGCCCTGGGGCTGCTCCATTTAGATATCCTCCTCGAGGTATCCATTGAGGAAAGCTATCTTGACGTCCATCCGCCAGATGTCGTAGTCAAGAGATGCAGCTATAGCTAGCAGTGTCCTGATGGATTTAAGCATAGCCACAAGAGAGAACGTCTCATCGTAGTCGATGCCTTCTCTCCGTGTGTAGCCCTTAGCTACGAGCCATGCTTTGAAAGTCTCCACTTTCCCATCAGGTCCCCTTTTTCTCTTGAGGATCATTTTATACCCAATGGGATTCACCCCTTTAGGTGGATCCTCTAGGGTCCATACACCATTCTTATGCATGGAGTCAATCTCTGGCTTCATTGCTAGAATCCATCTATCCATGTCATGATCTGTGAGTGCATCATCAAATGAAGTAGGATCATTGTCAGTCTCACATGACACATGGAATCCATACCTTTCAGGCGGTGCAACCACCCTCGAACTCCTTAAAAGAGGCATGTGTGTTTCATCTTCATTTATCTCTTTAGTTTCTGGTTCAGGAATCTCAGAATCCTCAGGGGATTCAATGAGTTCCTCTACTTCATTTTTGTATTGACCTTTAAGAAAATCATCCTCCAGAAAATTCACATCTCTAGAGACAAAAATCTTTTGGGTCTCAGGGTCATAAAGTTGATATCCAATACCATCTTTAACATACCCAATGAAGTAACACTCACAAGTGCGAGATTCTAGCTTACTTGCGTCCACATTCTTCGCATGGACCAAGCAACCCCAAACCCTCAAGTGTTTAATACTAGGTTTGTTTCCATACCAGATCTCGTGAGGAGTCTTGGGTACAGATTTGCTAGGAATATTATTCAGGATATATATTGCAGTCTCTACTGCATATCCCCAAATACTAAGAGGTAAACGTGCATTGCTCATCATTGAACGGACCATGTCCATGATGGTCCTGTTGCGTCTTTCAACAACATCATTAAGTTGGGGGGGTCCACGGAGAGTGAGATTGGAGACAATTCCATTCTCTTTAAGGTATTCCTTGAATTCATCTGAGAGGTACTAGCCACCTTGGTTAGATCGAATTCGTTTAATCTTCCTATTGGTTTGGTTCTCAACCAAAGCCTTAAACTCTTTGAACTTTTCAAAGGTTTCCGATTTATGACATAGTAGGAAGATAAACCCGTATCGTGAATGGTCATCAATAAACGTCAAATAATATCGATATATATTTTGAGTCACAGTACTGAAGGGACCATATACATCAGTATCTATTAGGTCAAGAATACCTTCGCATCTTGTAACCTTATTACGGAAAGGCATCCTGGTCATTTTACCTCTAATGCAATGTTCACAGATAGGTAAAGATTGAACCTGTAGAAAATCTAAAGGTCCATCCTTTATCAATCTATTGATCCTATCAGCAGATAAATGACCAAGCGTTTGATGCCAAATCATATTCGAATGATTTCCATTCTCCCTGGATCTTTTAGGATTTTTATTATTAGTGGCAGTGACATTCATGGCATGTTCATCAATGCACAATTCATAGAGTCCACCAGAAGTCAAAACACCATCCGCAATAAATTTATCATATTGATTAATGACTAACTTATTACAGAATAGGAAGGAATATCCATTTCTAACAAGTTTAGATACCGATATCAAGTTCCTCCTGACTTCAGGTACATAAAGACAATCTTTAAGTACTAAGACTATACCACTAGATAATGATAGTCAGCAGGTTCCAATGGCGATTGCTGCAACGCTTGCATCAGATCCCATCTGGATGACTATCTCCCCTTGCTCCAGATTCCTAGTTTCATGTTGCATACATGAATAGAAGCACCAGAATCTACAACCCAACTTCCTTCTCATCCAACGAGAAAACTAGTTTCAATGACGAAAGTGGATTTCATACCTGCTGGGGCTTTTCCTTTGTCAACTGACTTTAGGTACTCTGGGCAGTTACGCTGCCAGTGCCTCAGCTTCTTACAGTGGTGACAGACATCGATCTTCTTTGATATCATTAACGTGGAAGCACTGGAAGATGAACCAACTCCTTGATTCTTCTTCTTTCTCTTCTGGGGCAGGCCCTTCCGAGAACCTTGCTTCCGACAACGCTTTCCTTTTGCTTGTGCAACCATTGCACTAGCAGAGGGGCCATCCTTCTTCATTACGTCATCTACAGACTTTAATGTAGCTAACAACCCAGCGTTAGTGAAATCACCTTTGCTCATGTGATATGACAAGACAAAGATGTTGAAAGACTTAGGGAGCGACATGAGAATGAAATTAGCCTGCATATCAGAATCCATGTAAGCTCCTAGGGTTTCCAATTCAGAGAGGTACCCAAACACTTTGAGTACGTGTTCTCTGACAGAGGTCCATTCCTGCATCTTGCAGCGAATAAGCTATTTCATCACATTATAACACTGTGTTCGGTTTATATCACCGAACATTTCCTTCAGATTCAACATGATTTCTTGGCAGTGGTTCATTTCCACATGCTGCTTTAGAAGCACATTGGACAATGAGCCAAGGATACAACACCTTGCCAAGTTATGATCTTCATCATATTTTTCATTAAATGATTTATCTTCCGAAGTCTGAGGGTCTGCAATCTTGTCCTTGGTTAGCACATATGAGATGCGCTCTGCAGATAGGACAAGATCCAAATTTTGGATCCAATCCGAATAATTTGGTCCGGTCAACTGATTAACCTCCAGGAGCCTGCTCAGTGGGTTCATGGACTTCATTTTTTGAAATTAGGAATGCACTATATTAGAACATATAAATAATTATATATTCATTTTTAAAATATTTGATTAAGGTAATTTAAATCAGATTTGTCATGCTATGTCAACTTTGAAAGATTATTCCCCTATTGTCTCTCAAAGTAAGAGATATACTTACCTCTATATCTCAAGCAAGATCTGTGATCTCCTCTCTATCTTTATCACATCCCAATAATATGAGAACTTGTGACTCGAATAAAGAGAAGCGGGAACACATTCCACCTTGCAAGTCCAACTTGCATTTCCCAATTCAGTCTTTAACACCTGGGCCCACCACCCCTAAGATGATGTTGACCCGTCGTTAATTGAACCAACCGTCAATAGGCTTCATACTCGCTATTCGCAATCCAATATCTCCCCAATAATATGAGGACTCGATATTGGGGTCACTACGTGTATAGCCTTACTCTTTTGAGAAGCAAAGAATCCGATCCAAATAAATTGTATATAGGATCTGTCACTTCGGACAGACATCTCCTATATACAACATTTGGCGACGAAATCCTTTGCCTTGACGGGAGACCATGGATGTCACTTATGTGATCATCCACATCATATTCAAATTGTAATTAATTAATTATCATGAATCATATTCACATAATTAATTCTTCCAAAGGAAAATACACATCTATTTACAATAGAGTGCTTTTTAATAGGATACAATTAATTAAATCACATTAAATTAATTATCAATCCAATTTTCAATCAACAAAGTTGATTATTACTTGATCAATAGGTATAATCTCAAAGTACGTATTATTCGAATTTTAATAATTAGAAAAATACACTTTGATTTCTCCAGCATTATCGAGTCCCTACCCGCTGTCATGGCTAGTACCGACGAGAGTGGGACGGAACCACATATGTTGCAACCCGCTACCCCAATGCTCTCCGACTAGACACCATATCCACCTCAGGAAAGGATAATGCCAGATAGATCATTGTGTACTTTGAGATGCTCATCGGTTTTTCAACCGAAAATTATACCATATAATATTCATCAAAACTATTTTAATAATATTATAAGTGGATTGTCTAAACAAATCCCCAATCCTATTCAAGCAAGAAGGTTTGCATGTAAAAGTTGTCCTACAACTATTGTAGGATAAACTAGGGTTTTGTATGCAAATAATGTTTGTTTATGATTTCATATCAATGTCATTCAAGGAAACGATTATCATCTTTAAATATTTCACAAATACTTATCAATAATCATTTCATAAAATTAACAATTAATTTTCATCAATTTATTTGAATGACTATCACAAGGTTCATGATCAAGTTTGTCAATTTCCAGCACTGACCCCTACTCACTAAAATTAACTTATCTTGATCAATTTAAATCCAAATTTGCAAAACCAGTTTTCTAAGATTGCCAATTTGATTTATGACAGAATCCAAGTGATATTTTATGCATTTCAAGGCGCATCAAAACAATAATTAACTCATTAATCACGTTCAGATTTGCAGTTCCCGCAATAGTGAGAACATGTATATTCAAAAGGCCATATCTAGAGCAAATGAATTACAAATTTCGTAAACTCAGATCCTATGGTTTCCTTATTTTATGGGGAACAAAATTTAATTGAATATTTTGTGTTTAAACAATTAACATTGCCGAAAAAATCTAATTAAACAGAGGTGCGAAAATTGAAATGCGATAAAACTTTCGCAACTCTTTCAAACCCAAGTCATCCTAGGTTCACGGATCGTATCCAAAACCTTTTCCGACCTAAGGATTTGATACCACTTGAAGGATATGGGGAATCCTTAAGCACATCACGGAAGTGAGTTGATCGCATCTCATGCGATCGGGCGACTAGTCACTAGACGCAGTGGAAATTAAAAAATTTAAATCAAGTGATGAAACCACATGATCACAAGAACATTTCTTTGATCGTTTCATCAAACCACAAAGTATTAGAAATACCTCTTGAAGCGTGGTTGCAATCACAATATCTCTAAAGCAAGAGATTCTCCTGACTCAAGTCCGATCTACAAAGATGGTACTTGCGGGCGCGATGACGAGACGCGTTCCTCCCGTAATCCTCGATGAAGATCTAAGCCTTGAATCTCTTGATTTCGTCCAACGAAATCCGTCGATGGAGATCCACGAGCAATCGAAGCGACAACACAACGGCGTGGAGACAATTGCTTGTTCCCTCAAAGCACAAGGTGGACAGCCACCTTAGAGAGAGAGAGAGAGAGTAGTCGAGAATGAGAGAGAGAGAGTAGGTGTGTACTCTTGATGTACTCCAAAGGGCTAGGGTTGCCCTCTTTATATACTAGTTTGGGGGCCTATGGATCACAATCCATGGTATATAAAATCAATGGTTGGATTGATTTAAATATATGATCAACGGCCATAATCATGGTTGTTCTCAACAACAATTTATTAATTTAAATTAAATCAAATATATGTTTCATTATCATCAATATAATTTAATTTAAAAAAATTAATTTTCACAAGATAATAAGGTAATAATAAAAAGAGGATAAAACACCCCCAAAAATATGGGACGTCACCTATGACTGAGTCATAGGTGACGTCACCTATTTTGGTGATGTATTATCTTCCTTTTTATTTTATCCCATTATCTCTTAATAATTTGCAATAACAATTATTGCAAAAATATCCATCAAATAATTCCAAATTAATTAGTGAACATTTCGATCAAGCCATTGAAAAATATGTGAATCATATTCACAACCCAAACTAAATTGTAAATTACGTTTCCAATTAATTGCTTAAAGTGAATCTAATTCACATTAACAATTAACAAATGCTATTTACAAAACTGCTGTCTCTCTAATATATTATAAATCATATTTATAATATACTCACAGATATTATGGATAGCACTATCCACGATAAGCATCTCCTTGATAATTAAATCTCATTTAATTATCTTGGATGATCATTCTCACAATATGAATCTTATTCATATTATACTTGATAATTAAATCTCATTTAATCATCAACACCTTGTTGCTTGGACACAAAATTCATCATAGGAATTATTCTTGAACTCCTTCAAGAATAATGTGCTTTTTCTGCAGATACTTGGAGATAAGGACATGGCGATTGTACTGTTCCATGTATAGTGACTTGGATGTTGAGATCTCATCTCAAATCCAGATCTCGCGGACCTCCCATAGATGCTTGATTAAATCAAGTCCGTATACATAATCTTCTCATTGCATCTGAATCTCATTCAGATCAATGTCCAACACTTGGACTAAGATCAAGTTACTTCTCTACTGAGAGGAGTCACTAAAATCCAGACCTGTTTCATCACTCCCTAGGAATGGAAGTGTCATGATTATACAATCATTTATGATCACATTACCCTCACGTATTCCCAATACCTGCACATCCTGCATACTGGAAGACCTATGATCAACCTGAAGATGAAGATCAATTTTACACTGTCTTCTTCATGGTTCGATCACCAAGTTTCTCAATCTTAGTCATTGGGAATAGGTATCGATCATATGCTTTCCCAAAGCATATATCATACCTTCAAATTCTTGTCATGCTTCCAAAGCACGACGACCATGCATGGAATTTGATCGGTCCCAATACCTCATGTGTGAGCTCATGTCTTCCGGTTCATAAGTGAACCTGTATGATCCCTTTGAGAGATCGTATTACTCATATGCCCTTACATGCACACCAGCTCGTCGGTGTATAGACCTTGGTTAGGTCATCAACCTATTGGTCTGCCAAATGTACACACTCAGACATATAGTAACACATCTGTCTCTGGTCAAAGGATGTGTGCCTATGCTGTGACAGCATTCAACATAGGACTTTGGTTATCTCGATCTTGCTAAGTCAACACTTTGAAATAACTAATTTGACACCTCTGAATCACTATTCCCATGTAGAGGACCTGCATCAAGAGGGAGGTTAGATATCAGCCTTTGTGAGAAAGGATTGCCTTCTTATACTCAGGCTGGATATCATCTCTTAATAATCATTTGACGGTGCTTGATAAGTCCTCTATCTAACTCATTAGATATTCATCCAAACACGAGCCTCTATGATTCATATAATGAATCAACAGCTATATGATTATTAAGACTGCCATGGTACATGACTCTAATTGTACAGAGGGACCTTATAGTGCATTCATTCATTTAATTTCAGAAAGGAAGTGAAACAATCAATAACTTTTATTGATAAAACATATTTATTACAATAACATTTATTGTAAGAATGGTTCGCCTCGTGCTCACATGGCTAACATGCCCTGCTCCCCCTACCCCACTCCTCTCCCTCCGCCGAGATCCTCCCCCTCCGCAAATCTCCTCCATCAAGCTTCTCTCCTTATGTCTTGTCCCCCCCTACACCCCGCTCCACCTCTTCCTCCCAGCTCCTCCCCATCTGCCTCGCTCCTCTCCCTCAGTCGCGCTCCTTCTATCTGTCGAGCTCCTCTCTCTCCTCCCTGCTCCTCCCCCTCTGCCTAACTCCTCCCCATGCACCACTTCTCCATCTCCTATTCCCAGCTCCTCTGCCATGCTACCCCCTACCCCGCTCCTCTCCCTCCGCCTAGCTCCTCCCCTTATGTCCCCTCCTCTACCCTGCTCCTCCCCTTTTCCCATCTCCTATGTTATACTCCTCTCCCTCTGTCCTGCACCTCTCCCTTCGCCACTGCTCCTCCCTTCCACTACTACTCCTTCCCCTCTACCCTACTCCACCACCCCGCTCCTTCCTCTCCACCCCACTCCTCCATCTTTGCCCCTAGATCCTCCCCTTGATAGTGATCCCGAGCTTGAGCATCAACTAAAGGAGGAGCATCAAAGCGCACCACGTGATTCATCATCAACACGAAGATGCAATCGTCGCCCACACCACCATCCATCCCATATACCGACTCGAGGAACCCAAAGGCTGACCTAAGGAAGAAGATGATGGTTTCCAGTTTTACCCCTACCAATCAAACCATGGTTTGAAAAAACCATGGTTAAGTTCAACTTACTGACGGCTAAAGTAACGGAGGGGCACAAGTGATAAATTAGCAAGAAGTCGGGGGCACAATTGATAAAACCTCTTTTATTTTTCCATTTATATCATATTTATTCTTTTTAATAATTCAAAATTTCCAAAAATATTCCATGTTTCCTTTTAAAAATTAGTAGAAATATATAAATACTTTCTATTTTTTAAAAAACTTCTACCTATTTATTTTCATTTTTTTCATTTTGCTACCATTTGGCATTTTAATTCCTCATAAAAACTAAAAATTCTCAAAACATCCAAAATAACAAAACATTCATAAATAATATAAAATTCAAAAAAAATCATAAAAATGCTTTTAGGAAAATCCAAAATTTCTTTTTCTTGTTTGTATATCTTTCATTAATTTTTAAATTTATTTTATATTTTAAGAATCCGAAAACATTCGCATTGTGTTTTAGTTCCTAATATTCCAATTTTTGAGTTTTGTGAAAACCAAAAATTTTCTAAAAACTCTAGAAAGAACTTGGGAACATTAAAAAATTGTTAGAAATCTAAAAAATAATTTATTTAGATTTTCTATTTATTTCAACTATATTCTAAAAATTTTACAAAGTTCCCCTTTTCTTATTTTCTCTTTATTCCTTTTATTTGATTTCCCTTTTGTTAATATTAGAAAACATTAAAAAAAATTTGCAAAAATAAAAAAATAAAATCAGAAACCAAATAAAAATATAAAATTAAAATTCCATAAAAATACAAAAATAAAAAATACAAAAACTAAGAGCATTGTGCATAGAAATTCCTCCTTTATTTCATTGATTTTCATTGATTTAATAACCCTCGGAATTTTGTAGCCTCCCTGAGTTTGATCCTGTATGTTATACATGGACATAAATAGCACTCATAATTCTTATGCTTACATTCTTGGGCTTATAAAAACTAAGAGTTTGATCCTGACTGCTAAAGAAAACTTTACCCTAAAACTAAACGTAAGGACAAAATCATCATTATTTTGGGGAGATTAAACCCCTCATTGTTTGCAGGTACTTAGCTCCAGACAAAGTGGGTGAGGACGCAACTGTAAGGATAGAGACCAAATCCCTGGACTTGTACCTTAAGTACCTGTACATCACTTTTCGGTGTATAGTTGAAACTGCAAGCACTTGCCTCCGACCATAGAAAATAGTTTTGGTGTGCTAAGCCTCCTATCTTAGGCCTGATATTGAACCTGACATCCCGAGAAGATGGTAACACTGTTTGGGAAGGTTTGAGGATGTATGCTGGGCGATTGCGGTGACTCACCCTGTATGCTTGGTAGTAAGTAACTTCTTGTAGATTTACTAAACTTAAAATTGAAAAGATAAAAGACCAAACACTTATGGTGTCTACTTACGTCTAGTTGGAGAATCGAGGGTTTGTATTATGTTTGCTTGTTAGTGTAACGATCCTTCCACGCCCTTCGCACCTTTTTCTCATTTTCTTCTTATATTGACCTTCGTGCTCTCACATCTTTCTATTGATATAAAAGATGTCGGATTGGAGCATTTTCTCATTTGGACTTTGTGAACTAATTTCACACTCCTATTCGGTCATATTCTATTCGAGAAGACTCACTTTCTGAGTATTGCTCTTTCTCCACTTCACCATTCACCACATCGATCAATCCATTGTTTGAGATTGACTCCAATCTTGAACTATCATTTGAGACTCCACCATTCTTGAGAACTAATCTAGTTCCATGTACATTTCAGAAACCAAGACAAGGCACTTGATGCCACTGAAAGGCAAAGGTTCCATGGCTGAGTAGAGCGAGATCAACAACATGATGTTAGCCTCCATACATGCATTCAATCACAGTTGACTGAACAAGCAGACATCCAAGCCGGATTGAGAGACATGATCATAGAGCTGAGGAGTGACAAACAAGATAGGAGAGAGGAGGATAGAAACCCTGGAGGAGGTGGGAATGAGTGAGGAGAAGATCCACTTATTGAGTTAGTGGCTAAGCTTATACTGAAGGATGCCTATAATTTAGGGGTAGGACAGAGGCCACATGGATTAGGATCCCCACGATTCATGGGCATTTCGAGATTAAACCCACAATTTTACCACTCCTTCCAATATTCCATGGACACATCAATGAAGAACCATATGTACACCTCCAACAATTTGATTGCATTTGTGGCACAATACACTACCCAAATGTTCCATTCGAGGTAGTGAAGATGACAACCTTCCGGTTCAGTCTCATGGACAATGAACTATATTTGATTGACCATTTGGGAAGGGTTGTCACAACTTGGGAAGAGTCGAGGTCCGCTTTTCTAAATAAGTATTATCCACTCGGACGCCTTAACTAAATGCAATCTTTGATTGCCAACTTCTTCTAAATGTCCCATGAGCATAATCACGAGGCGTGAGAAAAGATTGAAAGACATGATAGAGAAGTGACTCCATCATGATATTCCAAAGACCAACATTGTGCAGAACTTCTTTGGGGGTTTGAGCATTGAGAACCAGAAGCTGGTAGATGGCACTTTTGGGGGGTCCCATTTCAACAAGGATGAGGATGCCCTTTATCAGATTTTTGAGGAGATGATGGAGAGCTCGACAGTTTTTTATTGTTCACGTACTTTTTAGAAGCATCTCGTTACCTCTCCTTCAGTACCCCACAAGGCTGTCAACATGACAACATGACATGATGTGGACAGGGTGGACAGTTAAGATCTAACCATCATAGGAAATCACCTATCAAAAGTGGACATAATTGAGAAATGATCCAAGGAGCATGAAAAGCTTCATGTTATCGAATAGAGGACAAAGAACCTGGATAAGCTGTATGAGATTACAAATAATTTGGAGCTCCTTGTCAGTATGATCAATGCATGACAGAGTACGAGTGCAACAACTGATAGTTCTACTCGTGAGCATACTTCTTCCACTTCATCGTAGTAGAGTGCTGGAGGACCATCTATAGTTCAGCACGTTTATTGTGTGCGGACCCCTTACCAGGTACAGCAGTAGCCACACCAGATTGTACCATACCAATAGGAGCTTCCATGTATTCCTGAGCAACAATCTCCACCTTAACCTCTCATTTAGAAGGTAAACAATATTTGGTTCGATTGAGAGTGTGACCATCCTCTTCCAACAAGGCAAGGTCAGTTGGGTTCCCATCTGAGTCAGAGACCCATCCACCATTTTTGGGGAAGGAGACCACACCACCAACACCAACAGTTACAACCTTACTTCTCATCTCCACCACACTTCCAGAACTGGAGACATGGACGGCAGCATATGCAGCCTGCATATCCTCACCAACCTTACTTCTAGAAGCAGTCTACATCGTATGGACAATTTTCACATCCTCCTCCTTGTTATCAGCAGCCATAGTCGTATGGATACCATCAGCCTCCTCACTACCAGTCTCAGCGACAACCCGTCATTGAGCATCCAGAGGCACCTTCGTTGAATCCTACATTTGATCATCTTTCCCTCGATGAAGAATATGAATGATCTGACTCAAAGGCTCGATGGCCTTACTACCATGAAGACACGGATCCCAGCACTGGTCGAAGCCAATCCTGACAACTTCAGACAAGGAGCAGGTAGCCCATGACCCATCCATCCCCGAGACAGGTATGACCCTTAGTTTTACATGTTTATCTGACTCCATTCATCTTAGGAGAGGTGGGGGATTGCAGTCACCTTCATAGTCACTTGGATTGGGGGATCGAGCAGGCGAGAGAGCTTCACCTTCTGCATCATCTTCTTCATCAATAGAGCAACGATCTAGTATAGTAGAGATAGATCCTAGAGTTTGACTGTCTTATTCTTCACCACTACAATCACATTCTTTATTCAGAAAACACCAAAAAGACAAGAAAGAGAAATGCAGTTCACAGTCAGCAATGAAGGAGCACACACCCATCGCAGTATCTCCTTCTACACCAGCAGATGCATCCCGTCCTATTTTTTGGTTTATTTCTTCTACTCCTATTCTGGGTGATACTGTACAGACTGAATCTGATCACACAGATGTAAATGATGACTCTATTTGGACTAAAGGAATTGAGTAGTTTGATGTTTCTCATAATTCTGTTCCATTCCCTTCTGCTTTGAATAAAACCAAAAAATCTAAAAATTAAAAAACTATCTGATCCTAGAGTTGTAGAGATCCTTCAGAATATCTTTTCAGGGATGCCACTCCATAAGGGCATGGAGTACATGCCTGCATTAAAAAAGGAGATGAAAGAAGCATGTACTCAAAAGCATCAACCAGGGCAGAACAAATGAAAGAAAATATAGAAGCACATCTTGACCATGGCCATAGTTCATGCCATTAGCAACCTCCCACCTAAAAAGAAAGATAACGGAGCACATCACGTCCATTAGCACATCTTTGATCAAGAATTTTATCGTACTCTTTTCGATAGAGGATCCTCCATTAATCTCATGCCATCCTCGCTACTCACTGAGTTTGGTTTGGGGACTCTTAGATCCACCAGCATGATCCTTCAGTTTGCTGATAGATCGATCAAGAGGCCGAGAGACATTTTAGAGGATGTTATTGTAATGGTGCAAGGAATGAGATTTCCAACTGATTTTATTTTTATGGATATGGATACCTCTGCACCGTTACTCCATACCCCAGTCATACTTGTTGGCCTCTCCTTTGAATGGCCAAAGTAGTAGGTGATTATTGTACTAGAGAGATCATCTTTTACTCCCATAGTGATAAGGTGAAAATTGAGACGATATCTGATCCTAGGCCATCACCACTACAAGCTGCAACATATGAGAGAGAGAGACAGTTACACTAGATAATGAGGACTGTGACTTTCTTACTGAGTTTCCAGAGACAGATCTATTTTCTGATTTCATGGACACCCAAGAGTTTCTTTCCCAGAAAGACCTTCTAGAAAGCATAATCACCTTGAGTTCTGTTGTTGATCATACCGAGTCATTAGCTGATGGACAGTTTATGTGGTATTCTGAGGATCATTCTGAAATATTGGAGGTACATTCTGAGATTCATCAGATACATTCCTTTTCTAAGATTACTAATGAGATACTTCCTACTGAGATTTCTGATATTTTTGATGAGGATTCTTAACATCTTAATGAGCCATTCCTTTTTAGAAGGGATCATTCCTTGTAGATCTTTCTGAGATTTTACTAGCTAAGCTTCTAGTAGCCAAGGTGGACAGTCCACACAATGTAAATTAGATACCTTCTACCAGTGCAGTTGCAAAGATTGTCACAAAGATAATTCGGACCCCACCTGAGCATAAGGCTTTACCCTCAATGTTGAAGTATGTCTTTCTTGCGGGTCCAACCCCAAATGTTTTCGGTCATCCTCAGTTCACAATTGACCAACGAACAGTAATCTTGCATGCTAGAGGTTCTTGAGAGAAACTGCAAGGCCATTGGATGGAATATTTTAGATCTATGTGGGATTAGTATAGTTGTGTGCTCGCATCACATCTACTTAGAGTATGACAACAAACCCTCCTATGAATGTCAGAGTTGTCTCAATCCAAACCTCAGGGATGTTGTCATGAAAGAGAAAATGAAATAGTGTGATGCTGGCTTTATTTATCCCACATTGGATTCCAAGTGGCTCAGTCCTTCACATGTGGTCGTGAAGAAATCTGGGCTTACTATCGTAAAGAATGACCATGGAGAGGAGATTCAGACCCTGTGTACCTACTTCATGGCATGTCTGCATATATTACCAACACCTGAACTCAATTACCAAGAAAGATCTCTTTCTACTGCTCTTTATTGATCAGATTATTGAAAGGGTTGCAAGGAAGGAGTTCGTTTGTTTCTTAGATGAGTACTCAGGGTATAACTAGGTTGCAATCTCTCTTAAGGATTAGGAGAAAACTACTTTTACTTGTCTGTTTGACACCTACGTCCCTCTACATTCCAAAGGTGTATGTTGATCGTTTTTGTCGAATGGTAGGTAGTTTTCTAGAGGTCTTCATGGACGATTTCTCGGTCTACGGGGATAGCTTTGATAAATGTCTTGCCCATTTAAACCGAGTACTTCAACATTGCTGTGAGGTAAATCTAGTGTTCTCGTGGGAGAAGAGTCACTTTATGGTGACTAATGGGATTGTATTGGCCCACGTCATCTCCAAACATGGTATGGAGGTTGACCCGACTAAGATTGATGTGACCTCCAAGCTAGAGCCAAGGAAGAATGTGAAGCAGTTGAGGTCATTTCTGGGACATGTTTGATTTATAAGCAATTCATTAAGGACTTCAGCAAGATCGCCAGACCTTTGATTGAGCTTCTGTGCAAGGAGAGTGAGTTTATTGTTGATGAGAAAAATGCTCCTTGCATTTAATAAGATGAAAGACATGGTTACTAGTGCTCTTGTTCTACAACCACCTGATTGATCTCTTCCCTTTAAGATCATGGTAGACATGTCAGATTTTCAGTTGGGGTTATTCTAGGGCCGAGAAGGGATGGGATACCCTTTGCTATACACTATGCTAGCAATACTTTGGATGAAGCACATTTTAATTACATAGTCACAGAGAAGGAGATGTTAGCCATGGTTTTGCATTAGAGATGTTTAGATCTTACCTCCTTGGTACACATGTCATTGTACATGGATCACACTGTCATAGGATACCTACATGCAATGAAGGATGCCAAACCACATCTTATTAGATGGATCCTTCTTCTCTAGTAGTTTGATTTAGAGATTCAAGATAAACCTGGAGTAAAGAATGTTGCAGCAAATTACTTTTCCTGAATAACATATGTAGAGACTTCTGAGCAATCAATACTTCCCATATCTGAGACTTTTCCAAATGAGACCCTTTTGTCTGTGGACTCACTCCCATGGTATGCTGATGTTGTAAACTATCTTGTCTCCAAGAAAGTTCCACAAGATTTGTCGAAGCACAAGGTAGATAGATTCCTATAAGAGATACATTTTTACCAGTGGGAGGATCCGTGCCTGTTTCATGAGGGTGCGGATTGTATCTAAAAAAGGTGCATTCCTTAGGAACAATACACCAACATACTGGAGCACTATCACAAATTATAGTTTGGTGGGTATCATTCGGGGATGCGCACGACATCAAAGGTTTTACAAAGCGACCTACAGTGGCCAACTTTATTTAAGGACGCTACAGATTATGTTTGAGGTTGTACTAACTGTCAGAAGATGGGAGGAACCTTAGGTTCCAAAGATACCATGCCCCTGAGCTATATCCAGATTTCAGATGTTTTTGATACTTGGGGCATAGACTTCATGGGACCATTTCAAGTCAGAGAGGGATTTCAGTACATCCCACTTGTCGTGGATTATGTTAGTCGATGTGTGGAGGTTATCCCCACTTGCGACACTGATAGTTGTACAGTTTGTTTCTTTCTTAAGGACCACATTATTGTGCAGTTCAAGATCCCAAACTACTCTTTTCAGATGGGCGAAGCCATTTCATTAATCGAGAAGTCAAGAATCTTGTGAAGGAGTACACCATTGAGCATAGAGTTGTGTCTCCTTACCACCCACAGACTAACGGCTTGGTTGAGATTTCAAATAGGGAGATAAAGAAGATATTGTAGAAACTTGTACGTCCAGATAGGAAGAACTAGTCCCAGATGCTTGACTCAATTCTATGGGCTTAACGGATGGTGTACAAGTCTCCATTGGGTGTATCTCCTTATAGATTGGTGTATGGAAAGCCTTGCCACTTGCCAGTTGAATTAATTCAAAAATCATTATGGGTACTCTGTGTATGCAATTTGGATTATGAGAAAGTGGGACAAAATAGGAAGTTGGATTTGAACAGATTGCTCGAATTTAGAGATTTTGCATATGAAAACTTACTCATGTAAGGAGAAAGTAAATCATTGGCATGATAGACACATTAGAAGGAAGACTTTCTCCCCTTATCAGAAAGTTTGGTTGTTTGATGCTAAATTGAAGTTGTTTATTGACGAGTTAAAAAGCAAATGGCCAGGACCATTCATTGTGAGAGATGCGCACGATAATGATAGTATTGTCATATGTAGGTTTTCATGTGACGCACAACCACTTGTTGTGAATAGATAGTTGCAGAAGCCGTATCTAGATCATGATACATTCTTGTCCGTGGTTGATTCCATACCCGTGGTATCAGGCGATGACTTTTTGACATCTTCTGTGTCTAATACATGTGCTGATTTTCTCTTGTATATATCCTTTCGTTTAATTCTTTCTTCTTCTATTTTATCGTTGACCTCTTTTCCGTATGTGTGTGCTATACGTAGGATGTACTCTAACCTAAGTATAGGGGAGGTGAATGATTTGATTTTTCCCATTTTCATTCTATTTCATTACTCCTGATGTTGCTTTTACTTAGGGTTCCTTTACCCTAAGTATAGGGGGAGTGATGTTGTTCATTTCGTCCCTTTCGTGTTTTTATTTTCTTTTATTTATTTTGTTCTCTCAGTTGTCCTTCAACTTGTTGATATTCTTTTTCTATACTTAGGGATCTTTTACCCTAAGTGTAAGGGAGGTTGAGTCGAGTCATATAGTTTTTTCATTCTTTTACTCGGTTTTCCCCGTTTGTAGAGTCTTCTATACGTAGGATTATTTCATCCTATGTATATGGGGTATCATCGACTTTTATTTTTTTCATATATTCTTTGAGTTGTTGTTGTATAGTATTCTTTTCACTTTTCTATACTTAACACGAGTTATGACTTCCTTTATACCTCTTTGTTCACTATGAGGACATAGTTCGAGCTAAGTATAGGAGGGTGTCGTATATATTGTATATATACTTCAGCCATAACTCACATTTTTATTTATAGTATGGCTATTACTTACAAAATAAAAAATTTTTAAAAATGATTTGTAAAATGATTTGCAAAAATCTTTTGTAAAATTATTTACAAAAATTGTTTTGTAAAATATTTTGTAAAAACCTTTGTAAAATTATTTGTAAATTATTTCTATTTTTTAATTTTTTTGTAAAACTATTTTTATAAAAATCTTTGCAATAATATTTGTAAAAATGTTTCATTTGTAAAATGTATATAAATTATTTTATTTATTAAAACTATGTATATTGTACAAAATGTTTGTAAATTTTTTGAAAGCAAAGTGTTTGCAAAACCTTTTTGAATAATTATTTGTAAAATTATTTGTAAAAATGTTTGAAAAATAGTTTATAAAATTTTTGAAAAATATTTATAAAATATTTTGAAAAAATGTTTGTAAAATCTTCTGTAAAATGTTTTGAAAAGGTTTGTAAAATTTTGTAAAATTATTTTGTCACGTAGGCTATATATTATGGGATGTGTGTGTATATATATTTGTAAAATTCACGTGTGTATAAAAACCTTAATCACTTATCCTCATGTAAATAAAATTCTTTAATAAAACTTGTATATAAAACATGTGCATAAAATCCTCTTGTAAAATCTTGTATAAAATTTGTATAATCCAAGTGTGTATATTTGTATATATTTCTTGTAAATAAATTCAATTTACTAACCCTTTTCTTTCTTTTTTTTACAAAATGTTTAAAATCAATAAAAAATTGCAAAATCCTTTGAAATATTTTTCAAAAAGATTGTTCTTTTATTTCTTTTCTTTAAAAAATGTGTTTTGTATATATTACTTACATTTGCATGTGTATTTTTCATAATGGTGTTGACAATTAAACTAGTCTGGAATAAAGTCGAGGAATTGAGCTTGATTGGACCTTAATCCACTTAATTTCAGAGGAACCTTTTAGGAAATGGAATTGAGATTCTTGTGATCTATAGATTTAATTCTTTGGGAACCCCAAGACTAAGTTCAGTGTTGTCTTGACTGCCTAAGTAGAATACTTCAAAGCACAGACACATGATTCTTGTTGATAATGATCTATCTTGCACACGTGCACTTAAACTTTGCTCACCTCTATTGATGTTGTAGCGGGCTGGATTTGTCGGCATGAGATACAAGTCAATGGAAACAACATAAGTAAGACATTTGTAGCCATTGCACCCCAACCCGGTCCAGTAGCGACAAGGTCTAATGACAAAATCTTGTGTGTTACAATAAAGCTTCAAAAGAGAGATAGTCTACTGGCTCAAGAGGAATAACTCCTTATGTACATGTTGCACCCTTGTATATATTCAAAAAAAATGTGAAATCAAAAACTCCAAAAAGTGGACATGCCTGATTGAAAATAAAATTCCTGTCGTAGTATGTATATAAATGTATAGTCAATAAGCAAGCTTGAGCTTCAAAGTCAGATATTTGTGAGCCTGCAGATGGATGACTTGGATACTGCATCCTAGTATAGGTAGCTACATTGGATACCGTCTATTCTTCTCTCCACCTCCTCTGCTTGATCTGGTTACACTTGAACTTAGAAGGGAATACCCGCTTCTAAAGAAAGAGTTATTGGATTGGGGAATTAGGGTCACAATGTTGGAGAAGATTGACTTTTACTACTTCAACCGAGGAGATCTACATATCACATACATTGTACAAGAAAGATTCATAGTTATAAGGGTTTGTGTATGAGTTGATTTATTCTAACCTGGCTATTGAGGAGACTTGAGCAAGAATTATGTGGTTTCTAGAGGTTGTTGAGTGTCAAGTCTGTTTCCCACTAAAGTTTCTGCCCAAATTAATAATCCAAAGTTCTGACCAGACGTCTGACCGGGCTCCATACTTTGATTTTATGAAGATAAATTTAATACTCCATATTGTTTTAAGTTCTTTTTTGTTTTATTTATTCTTTTTCTTTTAGTAACTTATTCTTCAAATAAATGTTTGCTAAGGGACTAACAAAGGTAAAGCATAGGGTGATGATGAATATGCATTTCATCATCTTTATTCATTTGTTTTAGCTAAAAATACCTTATAAAACACCTATAAATAGCAATAAATCTATTCTTTTTACTAATATTATTTCTTGTGTAAATAGTGTATATTTGTCACTATTTTAACGTAAAATAAATAAAGAAACAAATAAAAAATAAAAAAAAAAATGGTATATATGTAATAGATACTGGCTGACTCTGACCCCGAGAGAAGGTAAAGAATTGACTTGATCGACAAGGAATAAAGTGGGGGGAGATAAGGCCTAAAATACCAAAATGTTAGAAAATCAACCATCACTCCTATATATTCATTATCTATACATTATTGTATATAATACATTCTTTTCATTAATTTATTCATACCCAATTTCAACTCAAATCATACCCAATTTCAACTCAAACGCAATTGTATTCTTCATGAAATTTATGCATAAAAATATTTTGTAAATAATAAAAATAATTGCATGATTAAGCATTGTATATTGCGTAAATTACAACACTCTGAAAAAGCCACAAAGCTCAACTTGTAATATCAATATCTTCTCCACCGAAACTCAAAATTCATCAAATCACTTTCATTATACTCCAAATTAAACAATCTTTAAGATGGAGGTGATTTCATAAAAGCCATAGTAAAGGTGTGAAATGTGGTTGTTTCGGGTGTTATTGTATATTATACCCATGTATACTATGTATATTATTTACTTATTTATTTTTATATACATATTTATACATATAGTATTTTTAGTTAATTGGAAATATCATATTTGACTCATAAAAAATACAAATAAAAATCATAAAATAAAAATCAATAAAAATAAAATCATGTAAGTAATGTATATGTACCACTATATATTCTGTAAATACCTCTATTTATTTAACCTAATAAATTACTTTACAAAAATCGAATAAAAATATAATTAAATTATTGTAAAATGTTGTAAATAAATAAATTATTAGTTTATATGTATATTTGTAAAATAATTAATTTAAAATCATAGTATTGTATACATAGGTATATGTACATGTATATAATACACTTTAATTATTTTTACACGTATATATACTTTATTTATTTAATTAAAAATTACCATAATTAATGTAATTAAATCACTAGCAATTTTTATTTTCTATTATTTTTCGGTTTAAACTCATTTACTATTTTATTTTCATTTAATTTCCATTTCCCTCATTTGTCGTTTACCCTATTTTGTCTTTTCCCCTAAGTGCTCTTGTTGGTTGGCTCGAGTTTGTTGACCCGGGTCAACTGCCTAGTCCACCCCATGATTTTAGTCCATCCAAGTAGCAGCATCTCTTTTCTCGATTTTCCCATGCACGTTGATCACAAACACTCTCCAATTCCTTCTCCGAATGTTTAGCCCTAACCAATGCCAACCCCGCCGGCTCTTCAAATCCATTGATCACACCTCGATCCACTCGCATTTTGAATTCAAAAAATCTTCAGACTTTACTTCTATAGATACTTTCCATTCGACACATGTCATCGATTTGATCTATTTTCCTCAAATTCTTGGCCCGAGATCGAGTGGTGAGTGAGAGGCTGTGATAAATCCCCTTCTCGAGGATCGGGAGTGCTAGGATTTGATCAGAGGACGCGATTCAACCACACCGCCATAGACCTCTGTCGCGCATTTACCTCTCCACCGTCGCAACAAATAGAGGTTGAATCATTTTCTGCCATCCATTGTAGTGTAAGTTAGAGCATTTTAGGTTTCATTTCGGTCTTTAATTCCTATCTATTTCCTTTGAATCATATATATCAGAACCATCATCCCTTAAGCTCTGATATGCTAGATCGAAGGCTCTCCAATCATCGATATATTCATCTGATCAATACAACACGATCCCCACACCTTCTCCATTCTCCCTCCAAATATGATCCTCCTCATATCAGATCAGATATGTGGATCGACCTCCTCTATGACCACACTCGCTGGAGATATCCATTGTACCGTTGTTTTTTTTTATCTAATAGCCATCTCCAAAGATAAATCTCCGAGAAGCATAAATCTTGCAGGAGTTAGGTGTGCACCTGGTACCAAGGAGGTGCATCTTGAGGGGGACCTCGAGCAACAGACCTTTTCGACCTCTAGATCTTCGAATCGCCGTCTTCAATCTTCATCAGAGTGGCTGATCGATGAGGAAAGCTTGTTGGAGCATGCTCGACCATTTAGGAGGTAGATATGGTGGATATCAAGCGAACTTCAGTTGATCGAACTTCAACAGAGAAGACTTTCGTCCCAGTTCATCCAAAGCTATTCAGATCCATCCAATCAAGAGCAATGATGCCAGATTAGTTTGCATCCTTTAGATTTGCCCCAAATTCTGTCGAGCCGATCATGCTTCCAATTCAGATCGATACCATTCGAAGGCATTTAGACGTCAACCATCCGATCAGCATTCAGATTCGTTACAACCATCGATTGTGCAATGTAGAGTAAAGGGAAAATTGCACCCTCAGCCCAGCTTTGTTTCCATTTTGCAAATAAGTCCTTCTAGGACATGTGTCTGCATGTAGTCCATTCAACTTTTGCACTATTATCCTAGTATTTTTTTTAATTGCAAACTAGTGCTATTTGAACGTCAAAGCGAGTGATTCACGTGCTGCTTGGGGCAATTTGCTATAAATGCATGCACCTTTTGTGTTATTGATTGGTCCCTGAAAGTTTTTTATTTACATATTAGTCCATTCAAGTTTATGTCATGTGGAGCCGCACATAGATTTTTGGAAAAATTGCATGAAAGTTCCTTGCATTTTCTCTAACTGTTATCATTTAGTCCATAAACTATAAATAATTGCATTCATATCCCAACGTATATGCATTTATTTTTCATGCTAAATTGAAAGTAAAAATAGCAAAACATCTCTAAAGAATCCACAAAAATTATGTTATGTTCCTATTAATTAGATCATGCATCACTAATTTCATTTTTGCATTTAGATCATTTTTATTATTTTTAATAGATCAAAAATTCCAAAAAAATCAATAAAAATATATAACTTTCTCAAAAATTTTAAAAAATCCTACCGATTTATTTTCATATCTTTTAATTTCTCTACCACTTTCGCATTTTAATTCCACATAAAAACTAAAAAATTCTCAAAACATCCCAAATAACAAAAAATCTATATAAATTCATATAAAATTCAAAAAATCATAAAAAGGCTTTCTGAAAAATCCAAAAATTCTTCTTCGTGCATGTTTATCATTCATTAATTTTGAATTTCATTTTATATTTTAAAATCCAAAAACATTCACATCGTGTTATGTTTCCCAATTTTCCTATTTTTGATTTATTTAAAAACCAAATTTTTTTCTAAAAACTCTAGAAAAATCCCCCAAAAATTAAAAAATGTCAGAAACTAAAAAAAATTAATTTAAATTTTCTATTTATTTCTTCTATATTCTAAAAATTCAAAAAGTTGCCGTTTTCTTATTTTTCTCTTTATTTATTTTATTTTATTTCTTTTTATTTATATCCAAAAACATAAAAAAATCAAAAATAAATAAAAATAAAATCAGAAAACCAAATAAAAATATAAAATTATATTTTCATAAAAAAATAAAAAAATCAAAATACAAAAACTAAGTCTAGTGTTGATGAATCCAAACATGCCCTGCTTAATTATAGTGAATTATCTTGCATTTAATTTAATGATTTTTCGTTGTAGGTGGTCAATCAGAATCGGTCAAGAAATAACCATAGGAAATTTAGTCAATTTACTCAATGCGATTTTATGTTTATTTCACTTGGGCATCCCAAGGTCGAACTCAAGGAGGCAAAGGAACAACCTAGAATTTTGTCTATAAAAGTTCGTGCATGGTTTTCGAGGGGATCTCTTTTTTGTATTTTTAATGCAAATTTTGGATGCAAAATGCAAATTAGACTAATTTTAAGGACTAGAAAAATAATATCAATAAAACAAAGTATGAAAAATATGAAACTTGGCCAAGATGACAATTATCATGAAATGAATGCACTGCAAAAATTTTGAAATTTTTACATGCAAGATAAATATTTTATGAATTTTTGAATGCAAACATAGTGAATTGCAGTTATTAATTATAATAAATATTAACCGAATTATTTTAAAGGAATAAAATTATCCAAGATCTAACACTAAGTGATCGATCTCAGAAAAATCCTAAAGATTGAAATATGCAAAATGATTTTTACAGGGAAAACCATACATGCAAATGCAATTTTTTAGGCACGATGTAACATACAACGAATTCTACAATCTACGATTTTTTGGCAATTTTTCGAGCAATGGTTAATAACCTATGAATTTCCAAGTACAGAATGGGTAAAATATGCAATTTTCCACAAAACAATTAATTATTGATTAACCACAGATCACAAAAATATCAAACATATGCCAAGATGTTGATAATAGTTGAAGAACTGATGAATCTCGTATTCATCATGCTAAAAACCGCAAATTAAACCCCAAGCTTAATCATCCCAATAAAAATCATCTTTAATTCTTTATTTTTATCCTGTATTATATTGTGTATAATTAACCTTTAATTATTGTATTTAATTTCTCTTATTTTTCTTGTATTTATTTTATCATCAAAAACCTCTAAAAATTAGGTAGATAAATTGTCTATAAATCACTAACCATTAAAAAAAAGACTAAAAAATACAAAAACGAATCAAAGATAAAAATCAGTGTTTTTATCCCCCTTAAAAATACCCCCAAAAATGCTTTTTGTACAAATGACCTCTTTTGGCTTTTTGACCAACATGAAAGTTGTAGATCTCGTTGAGATGAGCAACTTTCATGTTTTGAATTTTTCTTAATTTTGCCTTTAGCTAATTTTTATCTTTTTATTTATTCTTTTAATTTTTTTGATTGGGCCACGTGGCGCCCTCTGGGCCGCCCACGTGGCCCGCTTCCCCTTCCGCCACCTGGCTTCCCCCGGACCGTTGGATCCACTCGCCCCGCCTTCATCCGAACTGTCCACCGCCGTTTCACTTCCCAGTCGTCAGATCGAATTCCAGATCTGATCTTAGCCGTTCACCAGCGCCTAAACCTCAGTCGTTTGATATCCAACCTATCCTAAGCTTCTCATTGTGCCACGTCAACCCATTATTTTTCACCGTACGATCAATCCTGCCATCTCATCATCACTGCACACCCCCGCTTCACTCCCAGCCCTCGGATCCGACCTCCAGATCCAATCTCGGCCACTTGTTCACGCCTTTCCAACTACCGTTCGATCAGATCCTCGGATCTGATCATGGCTCTCCACCTACGCTTACATACTAGCCATTGGATCGCATGATCCAACAGCTCGCCCATCATCTTCCTCCTCGTAACCCCCCTCCCCCAGCCGTTACTCCTCGCATACCCATCGCCCCCTTCCATTTTTAGCCCACGCTTCTGGCCACCTCTGCACCACCTAACGGTCGCTCCACGTAGCCCATTCTTCCTTCTTCCTCGCATAACCCCCATCTCCACCCTCCATCACTCCACCATTAAACCCTCGGCCATTGAGACCTACCTCCACATCACGTAACCTCCGGTCACCCTCCCCCTATAAAAGCCTATCCCCCGCCACTTTCATCCCTCGTCCACCATTATTGAGCTTAATCCTAGCTTCCTCCGCCCCTCCGGTGACAGCAGAGGGGCAGAACGTTGAGGCAACGATGGATTTAGCCCGGTGTCGACCCGCGGCTCCTACGCCACGTAGCGGCGCCTCTGGCAGCCGCCGAGCTTGCTTGCCTTGCTGACCAACTGAGCGACGACCCCAAGGCTCATCTGAGCCTCATCCCAAGCAACCTCCTCCGCCAACACCTTGCTCTGGCAAGGTGATTCTTTTTCTTGGCCTTTCTCCAAATTACACCTCCGCCTATCATCACCGTCACCCTCACCTGACCTCCCCCTGAGCTTCGCCATCCATTAGTCATTCACGCGGACCCCTCTCCCTTCTCCAGACCCTCCCCCGCTCCGACTCCCCTCTTCTCCTACTCCGCCGGAGAAGAAGCCACCACGCCTCCAGTAACCCAAGGCCTCCATCTCACTCACTCACTTCATTATGAGCACGATTCGGCTATTTCTAACATCTGCAGGAGCTCAAGACGTCAATGGTTGAAGTTGGCACAGGTGCTCCAATCTTCTCCTCCGCCACCGGCAGCATTTCACCGACCTGCCGATCTTGATGCTGCTGGATGATCGCCTTGCCACCAGCTTCTTCGCGAGGTCCCTATGTTGCTCCTCCGATGTTCAGGGGACCTCGCGGAGCACGGAAGAGTCCACAGGGGTTCGCCGGAGACCCGCCTTCTCCGGTTGGGCCACAACAGATGAAGACGACACATATGTCGTCCGATCATCCGGATCGGACGGCTATGATCATACCACGTGGTACCCGAGCCTCCTCTCCAGACCTACAGGCTCGGGTCCTACCTACCCTCGACCCGAGCACCCAGTTGCTGCCACGTGGCCCGAGCTAGAGGCTGCATCCCGAGCCTGGTCCCTCACGTGCACAACATGTGAGGGCCTGGGTAAATTACGCGAAAGACCCCAGAAAATCTGATATTTGCATTTTGGTCCCCAGGCACGTGCCTTACGTGTGTGCCTGGGTATTTTACAGGGAGGCCCTCCATAGTTTTAGAAATTGCAAAAATGCCCCCGCGCATGGACAATTTACACAGGGGCCCAGGCGGTTTCTTTTATTTGCATTTAGATCCCTCTAGTGACCTAAATGTAAAATTTATCATTTATTTTTCTTACATTTTATTACAATTATGCCCCTGCATTGTTTTCTTCATAACTTGAGCATTGTAGGTCCAAATTGCATGATTTTAGTTTCATTTTGATCCTTGTTTCATCCTCTACATCATAGCATGTTTAATTTTCTCATTTTCCACTATTTTAAATAAAGTAATTTTTATGTGATAAATGAGACCCTGCTCTTCTTGTTCTTGCTTGGATTTGATGACTGCTTTTCATGTTGTGATCAATTTGAACCTGATTTCTATTTCTATTATGATGCTCATAATTGTCGGGTATATTTGTAATCTTTTATTTAGCATACTTGTAACCTTGCATATTTTCTCGTTCATCACTTTAAATTTCATAAAAACCAACTAAAAATTTCATACATCATGGCATTGCACTGTAACTCACATAGTGCATCTTGCAGGCCTTAACTTGAAATTAATTCACACTTGTGCTTCCTGACTCGAAATTTGATAAATAAATTAAGTAGCTGTGTCCATACGTTCGACCTTGGTAGACTTGCCAAGTATAAATACTCCACAACATTCAAAGGACTGTGGTTTTTGCTGGACCAAATTTGCCTCCTATGCTACGACAATTCTACATTATTAAGGAGGCAAATTCGACGTTCATCAAATGGCGCAGTTGCCGGGGACACGACTTAACTTAATTATTGAATTTTGATTTTCATTGTTGATTAATTTCAATTTTTTAGGCCCTCATTTCATGCATCATTTCTAGTAGCGGTTTTTCATCGGCTTCCATCTATATAGATTAAATTTCAATTTCTGTATTGCATCCCACATGGAGATTGCGAGGATTCACTGTAAGTCTTCTAACTGAGCATACACCATAATTTTTCGTGTGCATCGGCTTTTCCCGAACTTCTCCCTCTCGTTTTGTCACATAATTCTAAAGGAAATTGGGACTGGACGGTAGACGTGCATTTGTGCTCATTTAAATTCTTCAGTGATTACCAAATTAAAATTGGGACTGCTAATTATAGCTGACTCTTAATAACCCATATAATCAAGAATTTTTGCAGGAGAGCAACCCCGACCTTGGATGTTATTATTTTTCTGAGTGAGTGAGAGACGACACTTAAGGCTAGAGCCCAAAACCCGGATTTTCATATTGACTACTGATTCTACGAAAAATGATTAGCTACTTCTCAGTGAGGATCTACGGGTAGCCGATAAATGGTCCGGATTCCTTAGCAGAGTGGGTGGTTTAGAGGACACTGTGTAAGGCGATGTCCTCAAGTAATGGGTAGACTTTCTACGGTCCGTACTTACTCCCATACTGGCTGAAAGTAGGTGCAACTAGTCGTAAGAATTCATGCCAGTCATTACGAAAATTTTGGCACCTAACAACTTGATAAATTTTTTCCAAGATTGATTTATCACCAACTAAAATTGAAAAGAAAATTGCCGAACTCTTACGACTTCGTTGTGTGAGTTGGTGAACTTGGGGTTTGATTTGTGTTTGCGTGGTGTGTGTGAACCAATTTCAAAGATAAAAAGCCGCACATATAATAAAATTTCTTTTAACTATCCCGTGTAATCATCTCTCTCCTTTCTTGATTTATACCTCATCATGGAACTTTTGTCCAAAAACTCTCTGCATCCAGATCATGAAAATCATTGCAAACCCAAACCATCATTCCTTTCAGCTCTTTCAAAAATGGCCGAACATTTATCTGAAAATCCATCAGAGCTATACTATGAAAATGAATTTGTCTCGGTTAGGCCCAAATCAACTAAATCCTCTTCTTTCAATAATCCTCCAACATTTGCGGGAGACTTTCACCCGCGGATAAATTCAACCCCCTCATTGAATTTCTACTCGAATCATCCTACCGCACATGACCACCTACCATCTTAGATTGAACCATCTTATTCTCGGTTTCTCGCTAATAAACCATTTAAAGATCAAAATACCTTTGAGTTTCATGACTGGTCGAGAAACCAATCCCAGATAGAAAGACCCGCACTTAATGATTATCAGCGTTGGATTGACCGCAACGATCAAATCCCTATTGACCAATCGAATATCACTCATTTAATCAACCTACTCATACAGAGGATTGGATTGACAACATAGAAGCAAATAACCCATGTATGTTGACTCCACAATATCAAAGTCCGACCAACCATGATCAAAGGATTGAACTCTACTCAGACCAACTCCACAGGCATGGACTATATGAGCAGACTCCTTTCATAATTTTTAGGAGAAATTTTCAGAAAATAACGATCATGTATTAGATAGAGACTCTTCACCTAGCCCATACAGGAAAATGGAAGAGGGAATTATTGAATCTCAAAAACACACCCCGATTACTCCCATGATTGATCATGAACAGAATTTTGAGGATAATATTTCGAGGATAAATAAGAGATTCGAATCAATGGAGGAGAGATTTCAAAAATTTACCAACCAGTTAATTTCACTCTCTAGGAGCTCGAGTATAAAAATGAATGAGGAAAAGATTGGATCTCATCCTGAAAATTTTGAGGATATTCAGAAACCTAGAAACGATTCTGATATTGACACCTCTGCATGTTACTCCCCTAGGAATGACTATGCCTCTGACATTTACTCTGAACATCAAAGCCCCTGCTCATCTAAGTAACACACAATATCACTACACCACACCGAAAATACCCAAAAAATGGAATATTAAAAAACACCCAAAAAATCGAAAATCCCAAAAAATCCATAAAAATTGAGACTCAAGAAGATCTGAAAAATTTCGATCCTGCTTCACGGGAAGCACTGGAAAAAAGATTAATGTTTGAACTTCCCTTTATACAGGCCATTGAACACTTCCCTGACCTTAAAGGATTTGTAATGGACAAATTAATGACGAAAAAGTCGAGAAGGATAAGAACAAAGACTAAAAGACATATCTTGTCAATAGCCTCATCCTTGGTGTTGAGGAGAAAAACCAAGAGCTGTATAGTGAAGCAGATGTCTAGATTTGACCGTATAATCAAAGACACAATTTTCACCCATGTTCGAGTTGATGACGATTCACCGATCAATATCCTACCAACCTCTGTACTTCACGAAGTCAAACTCGGACCGATCAGGAAGATACGAGAGATTGTTCAATTGGTTGATCGATCGATAAAGCGGCCGAGAGAAATCATTCATGTCATCATGACGTTCCAAGGTGCTCTGCTCAAGGTAGAATTCACGATAATTGATATTGAGCATCAAGGAGAATTCACGCAGTCTCCAATTATTCTCGGAAAACCATTCTTAGCATTGGCTAAGGCAATTATTGATTGTGAGACTCGGGAAATCATTATTCACAGCATTGGAAGCACTTCGATCTGACCCAGTCTTTGAGGAACCACGACTTTCTGAGGCAACCCACGAAGTCCCCGACAACCGTAACCATGAGGCATTAGAAGAGCTCTACCTCGCTGCTACACCTGAGTTAGAGGTTGTTGATGAGACTATTGGTTTAGAGAATCTCCCCTCTACTCCCTTCCCAGCAGCTCTCACCATGGAGAATCAAGTATATGAATCATATGATTCAGAGACTTATGCATGGGAACACCCTGGGTCAACCTATTCTGACTACCTTGACCACATCAATACGACATAGGAATGCTCCAATGTCAAATCAATTGAAAGCAAACATGCAGAGACTCTCCCCAGTATTTTAATTCATGCAGATCTCAAAATAGACGAATGTTTCTTCTATGATCCTGAGACATATGCATGTTCGCACCCTGGAGCAACCTTTTCTGAATACCTTGACCAAATCATTCCAAATCAAGAGTGCACCGGCATTAAGAAGACTAAAAACAAATACGCAGGACAAACACCGATCAAGGATAAGAATTCCAATGTCTATTCATCTGGATACTCAAGTGGACTAACACCTTTACGAAACAAGAAAAAGAAAGTCACCTTTGACCTTCCGGAAGAGGAATCATCTGATGATCCCTCCTCAGGTCCGAAAAAGGTAATCTACATGAGTGAAGTCTGTTCGGCAGCTCTAAAACCATATCTTTGCAAGGATCCAAAATTCGACTCCCGTTGGACGACTCCCGTTCCTATTATTCGTCTAAAGCTGATGCTCCTGCTCTCATAAAATACACTGGAATTATTTCTTATGAGCTGACTGAGACTGGTGCTTCAAAGTATTCATCCGAGGACAAACCTCTTGATCCCAAGAAGGAACGAATTCTGAGGAAACAACTGAAGAAAGAAAAAGACCAGAATATTTGGAGTATGTCCATTTTCAAATACTATTCCTTTGAAGATAACCCTGATGATGAATATCTTTCATCTGACTCAAATGCCTCATCTACTATCCATCATGATTTTTCTAAGGATGACACTGATAATAGTTGGGAATCATATGCTTCATCTCCGTCTTGTCATTACAATCTCCCACCACAGACTCACAAAAAGATCCGTTGAAAATCGCCTTAATCATCGGCTACCCACCCTCTCTCCTGACCACATCGGTCTCCTTGTACAACTTCTTCCTCTACTTAGGCCAAGGCGTAAGTATGGGGAAGGGCGATGTCATATGTATATACGATTTTCCTCATCACACTCCTTCTCACGATCGCTCCATTTCCACCCTTCTTCTATACTTAGGCTGACCAGAGCCTAAGTATGGGGGAACCGATATCCATCTGTATATACTCTGCTCATTCACATATCCCGACCGCTTCATTTTTTTCCGCCCTTCTTCTATACTCAAACTGTCCACAGCCTAAGTATAGGGGGACGGACCGATGTATCTCTTTCTTTTTCTTTCTTTTTTTATTCTCTTATGCTTGGCATGAGCTATGTCTTCTTTACGCTTCTTGTGCTATGAGGACACAACACTCGCTAAGTATAGGGGGGTCTGTATATATTTCTTCATATATATTTTACCCATATCTCGTACTGTCGCGTAAGTCTATATTATTTACGGGATGGGTAATTAATTTGAAAACAAACAAAAACAAAAAAAAACCAAAAAAAGGAGTTTTACTACTAACACTGACTGTGTCCAACCCAAAATTTTTGAAAAAATGGCTTCTAATTCATTTTTGCATAAAAAATTCCTTGCATAAATTTTCAAAAAATATCACAGAAAGAAAAAATCTGTGTCTGCATTTCACACACCGGCACTTCATCCAGCATTACATTCATTTGCATCCGTGAAAAGTCTTTGGGTTCTGAACTGAGTTATGAGCAGAAACCAAGATTGGTCTGGACTTGACCTTAATCCACCTAATTTTTAGAGGAACTTCACTGAGAAATAGGATTTTAGAAACTTCAGGTCTTTGACTTAATACTTTTAGTTCCACATGGCAATGTGCAGCATTTTACTCTTAGTGTCTAACCTGGTCTCTTCATTCTGGGTACAACTCTGGAATAGAGAATAATTTGTACTCTCACACTATGCAATTAGCTCAACTCAGACGGGATGTTAGAAGACTATGTGAGTTTCTTTTCTGGTAGCGTGGAAATCTAAAGACTGGAGTACGGGTTGAAATAAAGCTTCGAAAAAGGGATGGATGGCTGGGCACAATTTTTTCTAAGACCCCAAAAAATGTATGTAAACAAAAAGATTCTTTATCCATAGGGGCACAATAAGATCCAAGCAGAACCACCAAAAATCCAAATACAAAGAAGCCACTACCCAATAAATATCTGACCAAAAAGGTCCAAGCTTCAAGAAAACATGCAGATCTTGGTGGAGACTCGGCTATACTGACCAGCTTCACAAGGAGAGGTGACTTCACTGGCCACCTTCCAGTTCTTTTCCCCTTCTTCTATCTTCTCCCCCTCAATTCGATTATGAACACAGCGCGACAGAGCTTAGAAGGAAATACCTGACTCCCCGAGGACGAGTTACTGGAGAGGAGATGAGCATGGTAGTCCGACATTCTGGATGGGAAGAGCTAAAACCTTTCACACACATGAGTCGATTGTTCAATGTTCATAGGGTATACTTTGGGAAGAGGATTGATCTAAGATGACTTCTGAGCTGAAACTGTGACAATGATGTGTAGAACTTGAAGGTTGTTGATTTTAAAATTCTAAGTCTCATAGAAGTTCCGCAAAACTAATAATCCAAAGGTAGAGTTTAGTTTCATTTTCACCTTCAGCTCATGGTCTTGGTATAAAACCCAATCTCATTTCACCTCATGGCATTTCTTTTTGATGCTCAGGGACGAACATGCTTTAAGTATAGCGGGATGATGAATCTCAGATTCATCAATCTAAATGTCATTAATTAATCTCAAATCCCTCAAAATCATCAATATTTCTTCATTTATTATGCATAATTAGCATTCATGCATGTTTTAATAAGAATTACATTTTATCCCTTATTTTTGCACAAAATAAGAAGCCAAAAATTCCAACCAAAATTGACCTGTAAATAACCTAACTTCCCTGATTTTTAACTAATTCATGCTAACTCCGAATGACCCAAAACACCTCCATTGTGTACATATCACTAACAAGAATAAATGAAAAATACAAAAAAATCACTAACCCAAATAAGTGGACCAAAAACCCAAACCCTAGTATCAGGATTTCTGGACTAAAAACCTCATATCTTCCCCATCCAGTGTCTGTTTTGATCCTACTCACTTTTGAACTAATATACATTCAATTACCTTCAAAACAAGACCATGTTCAAGTGAATCGGAGCTCATATGTGAAAGTTGGTTTTTGGGCCTCTTTTGTACATTTTGTATTTTAGCGGTTTTTGACCTATTATTTTATGTTCATATTTAACCTATTTTAGTTAATTTCTTTTTCATCTATCTTCTTTGATGAAAGTTTTATTAAAATGCGCAAAAATCTAAATCCAAACTGAGCTTGAAATTAAAGAAACAAATTGGGTCCAGGTCTTCACTAACTGCCTGTACAAAATTGGTTTTTTTCGTATTTTATTTTATTTCTTCTTTTTCTTAATTAATAAAAATTCAAAAAAATTATATTAACGTATAATTATTTATCTTTGATTTTTCCATTTTTCCTGGATTTCTATCTGGTTTAAAAATGACAAAAAAATTATAAAACCCAAAAATCAAGGTATTCTATGTACATGGGATACCCCAAAAATATCACATTTTGCAATTGATCGATTTTGGTTTTGATGTCTTCATGAAAGCTGTAGATATCATCGAGACGAACAATTTTTGTGAAGAAACTTTTTTCGATCTGAGGCCATTTGCTATTTATTTTTGGTTTTACAACATCTTTATTTTACGAATTTTGTAGTGCTGACACGTGGTCGCTCCTGGAGCTGCCACGTGTCAGCCGTTTTTAGGATTTTTATAATTAGTTTTTTATATAAAAAATTGATTAATTAATAAACCCCACACGTGCATCGCACGTGCCTCCCAGGCACGTGCCACGCACGTGCCTCGCCTATCCTCAAATACTGCCACGTATACTTGCCATGACCGTCTGATCTCGGCCGATCGGACGGTCCCGGCCTCATCTTCCCCGCCAGCACCTTTCCCAAATCAAGCCTCCTCCGATTTCTCTGCTGCCCTTCAATTTCGGCCATCATCGATCTTTGCAAACGCTGTCAAGGTCATCCATCGTCAATCACCATATTCTCTGATCATGATCCCTCGAATTTATCGATTCCAGCCGTCCCAGGACGTTCCTTCTCCGGTGCATCACCACCATCTATAAGAACCTCGTCGCCACCCTCGTTGTAACCCATCAGTCGATAGCCCAGGCGAAGCCCGGTGGTGACAGCTAGGAGCTTCACCTTCGACGAGATCCAAGGTGCCATCGCTGCCTTGCTGCAGAGTTGCTCCTAGCATACTGCCCCAGCTCCGCCTTGGCGTCGAGCCATCAACTTAAACGTCCATCGACTTCATCAATGATGCCAACTACCCCTTCGTTCATCTTCGACTTCATCACATTCACCTGCTTCAACACATACTGCTGATCGATGCCAGCGGTACTTCGCCGGCCAAGCCTTTAGGAGCTGCTCCGTCATCGAGAACCTTCGCTGGCCGCGCCTCCAGGAGCATACTGCTCCTCCAGTAGCAAGCCTCTAGGAGCTGCACCTTCACCGGTCTCCTTCCGCCAGCCTCCGACTTCAACCACTAGAGCTCGGTCGTCCTTCAGACGCAAGCCTCTCCGCCTCTCGACGACCACCGGAGGACCACCGCACAGAAGCCCCGTCTCCGTCTTGGTCGGGTCTCCACCGCCCTTATTGGCGGGCGTGACGCCCGAGACCCCCCGCGCACGTGCGAGGCACGTGCGTCCCTAGGGGGACGTCAACGCCTTCATCATCTCGGGTCACGTGCTTTGCATGTGACCGTGGAAAAATTACCAGAAGCTCCCTAGCCTTCGCCATATTGCACACCAGCCCCACTGACCCAGGCACGTGACCCGCTGGGAATTTTGCGAAGAACTCCCCCCACTTTTCGGTAATTATAAATACATTATTTGCATTATTTATATATTTATTCTTAATTTCATAAATACCCATGTACTCCCCTTTAGTCTTGAACCTATTTATGGCATTATTTTATTCATCCAAAAATAGTATTTTGTTCCTCATTTAATTCTCTACTTCATGACATATGGTGGACATTTTTACGATCAATGGTTAATAAATAATATATTGTTTTGTAGAAAATTGCATATTTTGCCCATTTATTGCTCTGAAATTTATATTTGATTAACCGTTGCTCTTAAAATTCTCGAAAAATCATAGATTGTAGAGTTAATTGTGTTAACATTGTGCCAAAAAAGAATCGGTTTGTATGCATAGTTTGCCATGTAAAAATCATTTTGCATATTTCAGTGTTTGATTTTTAATAGGTATTGAAACTCGTATTTTCAAGGTTTAAGATTTTTTTGAGATCAGTCACCTAGTAATAGATATTAAATAATTTTATTCCTCAAAAATATTTAGGTTTAATATTTATTATAATTAAATATTGAAATTCCTTTTGTTTACATTTAAAAATTCATAAAAAAATCATTTTGCATCCAAAAACTCCAAAAAAATACAGTGCATTCATTTCATCATATTTTGCATCGTGGCAAAGTTTCATCTTTTTCGGACATCGTTTGAGCGTAATTTACATTTTAGTCCCTAAAATAGGCCAAATTTGCATTTTGCATCCTTTATTACATTAAACATTACAAAAAAAAGACCGCCTCGAAAACCATGCACGAATTTTGATAGACATAATTCTAGGTTGTTCCTTTGCCTCCTTATATTGGACCTTGGGACTTGCCCAAGTAAAATAAACATAAAGCAACGTGATTAAAAATTGAATAAATATTTGTGGCTATTTTCTTGACCTATTCCGATTGCCGCCTACAACGAAACGACAAAATTATTTTTACGCACTACCAAATAAACATTTTATTTATTTAACAAGCCTAATTTCGGACCCGTCACCCCACCGCATACATTAATCTTTACAGGATCTAATGCAACATCATGAGGGAAGTTGAACACAGTGACACAGGAGAAGGCTCATGCTTCTGGATCGATCATTAGGTATGATTTCAGCCTATGGGATTTCATTACATGCATTATTTGATTCGGTGGCTATGTATTCCTTCCTTGCACATCGTATGGTTCCCACATTGGGTCAGCCTGTGATGAGGGCTTCTTCGAGAGAACTAACCTCAGAATCATCAGGAGCCACCTATCCTAAGTAGATATCACTAGGAAGTGATCACAGGAGCAAGAGAAATTCTCTGTGATCAAATAGAGAACCCATCATATGGACAAGCTCAATTAGGTTACAAAGCAGTTGGAATTGTTGGTCAACATAATAAATGCTTGTCAGACTACGAGCCCATATGCTGCAACTCCTGCTGAGATGATGGAGCCTTCACTACCACAACAACCTCATCATAGTTCTGGGCAGCCTCAATGAATCCAACAAGTCTACTACGAGTGAGCTCACAATCAAGAACCACCATAATTGTTGCAGCAATAGGTAGTTTTCTACTAGCCCGAGCTCCAGTCTTATGTGGATCCATGTTTCCAACCTCCGCCCTAACTTCGGGAGGTGAAAGACATCTGGAATAACGATGCACAACTATCCCATCCAAGTGAATAGTAGCAAGGTCAATTGTCTACAATTAGGTCTTACCACCAACCCTCTTGTGGAAGGTTTGTCCAACAGCCTAAAACTCAACAACACTAGTCTCCATCTTATCAAAATACATGGAGAAAGAATCAACAATACCAGTAGCCATCGTACTGCCAATATCAACCATATTACAATTACACAACTGCTTAGAACAATTAGTACGTCCCTCCTCCTCTGCACTATCAACTTCCTCCTCCATTAGTACCATAAGCACTATTATCATTCTCAACCTCCACATCGTTACCAGCCTTAGCATGGTCAGCATGTTGAACCATCTGAGGTTGCTCCTATGAACCCTGCTCTCGACTACTTGGACCAATTAGTGAAGAGCATGGCAGAGATGAGCCAGAAGCTTGATGACTTCACTGCAACCAAAACTCCAATTCTAGTACTGGTTGAGGCCAACCCTAATAACTTCAAAAGAAAGGAGTAGGTATCTTGTGATGTCTCATCTGATTCGACAGAGTTAGGTATTTCTGAGTTTATGCTATCTAATGTAGAGACTCTTACGAGTGGTACAACCTTACAACCATTTGTCACAGCTAAGGGAAAGAATAAAGCGTCTTTTGATGAGTCATCGTCTTATGCATCAGTCGATCCAACAGTAGAACCGGGAGAAGAAGAAGAAGATGGAGGAACAGTTTCATAAGACCAACACCATCAACAAAAATATCAAAAAATAATAAAAAGGAAAATCTCAAAAAAGAGAATAAGAGCCCAAGTCAAGCCGAGCTAGCCCGAGAGAAGGTCGCCGCAGCATTTGATCCAGAGCCAATCATTGAAGCTGAAGATCTTGTGAATTCCTTTTTGCTTATTTTTCATGGAAGCCCACATTATTGCCAGTCATTTGTAAATAACGATGTAATTATGAAAACATGTTTGTGTTTTTGTGAATATTCTTTTTCTTGATGCCATAAAAAAATCCAAGAAATTGCAAAATTGAAAAAAACATTGTATGACCTTAGTATTGTGGAAATCATTCATAATATTGATTTGGAAATACCATTGTTTAAGGCCATGGAATACATGTCAGTAGTAAAGAAAGTTATGAAAGAAGCATGTACTTAGAAGCATCAACCCTGCAAGAACCGACGCATCCGAGAAAAAAAGCACATCCTAACCATGGACAACATTAATTCTATCAGTGATCTCCTGCAAAAGAAGAATGATAAGGGATCACATGTAATCAGATGCGAGATATTTGATCAAATTTTCGAGTGAACCTTGCTTGATAGTGGTTCCCCTATAAACCTCATGCCCTCATCACTACTTCAGTAATTCGGATTGGGTTCGCTTAAACCCACACGAATGATCCTTTAGTTTGATGATCGATCCAATAAGGAACCCATGGGTTTATTAGAGGATATTATCGTAGCTATGTAGGAAAGGCACTTTCTTGTGGACTTTGTTGTTTTGGACATAGATTCGTCTACACCATTACTCTATACCCCTATTATTCTTGGTAGATTGTTGCTTTAAACCATCGAAGCTGTAACTGATTATGGGTTTGTAAAGATCACATTCCACTCCTGCAACGAAAAAGTCACCATAGATATGATCAACGAGCCTAAAGTTGTAGAGAGCACATTTGAGAGAGGCCAAGCAGAAGCGTCAACAAAGGACTGACAATGTGGATATTAGTGATGAACAATTGTCTTTGAATGACATCTTGACACTAGAAATCCTCTCTTCATAGAAGGACTTGGAAAGCATAGTTCAGACTTGCTCCATTACCGATTGGGAGACAGAATGAGAGTCACTGATCATCTTATTCGGAGAAGATTCAAACTAAACTGAACAAGAAAAATTCATTAATGACACGCTCGATACATTTTTATCAGAGACACAAGTGATTGAAATGGATAACACCTCATTAACTATAGCAGATCATTCACTTACCAGCATAGTTTCAGAAATGTCCGCTGAGTAGATGCAACAATTTCCTTAACTAAAATAGCTCCTTGTAGCTTTAAATTATGCTTTCTGTGCAGGTGAACATAATATGTATCAAGTAATCATTCGCAGCAGGCTGATCCTAGATCAGGAATCTCGGTTTCTCAAGGTTCATGAGAAAAACTGCAAGGTACTTGGTTGGAAATTTTTAGATCTCTAAGGAATCCACCCTTGTGTTCACACCACATTTATCTGGAAGATGATTGCAAAACGTCATGTGAATTTCATCTAAGGTTGAACACTAACCTACAAGATGTGGTTATGAAAGAAATCATGAAATGGTGTGAAGTAGGTTTCATTTATCCCATCTCTGACTGAAAATGGGTGAGTTCCATGCATTTCGTTCCATATAAATAAGGGATAACCATGGTTATCAATGACCAAGGAAAGGATATTTCTACGCGAGTACCGACATCATGGCACGTGTTTATTGATTACTAGTGCCTGAATGCAATGAGAAAGAAATACCACATTCCTCTATCGTTCATTGATCAAGTACTTGAAAGATTATTCAGGAAAGAATTCTTCTTCTTTTTAGATTGGTACTCCCGGTACAACCAAGTGGCAATCGTCCTTGAGGATCAAGAGAAGACTACATTACTTGTCCATTCGGTACCTATGCTTTTAGAATAATACCCTTTAGATTGTGCAATGCCTCTGCTACATTCTAAAGGTGCATGCTAGTTGTATTTGCTGATATGGTTAGTAGGTTTCTCGAGGTGTTCATGGATGATTTCTTAGTCTACGTGATCGATTTCATTCTTTCCTTATGCACATTGACCGAGTGCTTCAGAAATGTCATGAAGTCAATTTGGTATTATCATGGGAAATGATCCACTTCATGGTAACTAAAGGGATTGTGCTGGGCCATGTCGTTTCCAAGCATGACATAGTCGACATGGCGAAGGTGGATGTCATTACTAAACATGAGCCACCTAGATTAGTGAAGAATGTGAGGTAATTTCTTGGGCATGCTGGTTTTTACAGAAGATTCGTCAAGGACTTCAACAAGATTGCCCAACCTTTTATTGAGATGTTATGCAAGAAAACCTAATTCAGTTTTGATATGAAGGTTCTCCAATCATTTTATCAATTGAAATACCTCGTCACTCAGGCTCCTATTTTATAGTCATATGATTGGCCTCTTCCATTTGATATCATGATGGATGCATTAGACTTTGTTGTGGGGGTTGTGTTAGGACAAATAAGAGAAACATTGCCCTATGCCATTCATTATGCCAGCAAAACATTAGATGATGCACAAAGAAATTATATAGTTATAGAGAAAGAATTGCTGGCAGTAGTTTTTACACTGGAGAAATTCATATCCTATTTGCTTGGATCTAAAGTAATTGTTTTTACTGACCACTCTGCTATCCAAAACTTACAGCAAAAGAAGGATGCCAAATCATTCCTACTCAGATGGATCCTTTTCCTCTAGGAATTCGACTTCGAAATTGGAGACAAGTCTGGAGTTCAAAATGTGGTAGCAGACAAATTATCCAGAATTTAATGCACATATACTCAGTTGAGTAGTGCACTGATCAGAAAAACCTTTCATGATGAATCAATTCTCAACGCAACAGCTCTCCCCTGGTGTGCCATTATTGTGAACTACCTCATATCTAGGGTAGTCCCACAAGATTGGACGAGAGTCAATAAGACAAATTCCTATCCAACATTCATTTCTACTAGTGGGAAGATCCCTACCTATTCAGGGAAGAAACAGATTGCATATGGCATCAGTGTATTCTTCTCGAGTACACTAATGTCCTCGAGCATTGTCATAAGCTTGAATCTGGAGAACACCATTCTCGAAGCGGAACAACAACAAAAATATTATAGTGTGTCCTATTGTGGCCCACACTATTCATGGATGACACATCATATGTCAAAGGATGCACATGTTGTCAGAATATGAGAGAAACCCTCAATGCTAAAGATTCCATGCACCTCAAATTCATTCAGATTCCTAATGTGTTCAATGTTTGGGGCATTGATTTTGTAGGCCCATTTCCTAGTAGTCAAGGATATGAATACATCTTTTTTGTCGTTAATTACGTGACTCGCTGGGTATAAGTTATTCCCACTCGAGCCGTGGATAACCAAACAGTATGTCGATTTCAGAAAGATAACATAATTTCACAATTCAAGATCCCTAAGATTCTCATCTCAGATAAGGGTAAACATTTCATCAATAAATAGGTAAAGAAATTAGTGAAGGAGTTTGGCATCGATCATTATGTCGCGTCTCTTTGTCATTCCCAATCTAATGGCTTGGCAAAATTATCAAATAGGGAAATCAAGATGATCCTGCAAAAACTTGTTAGGACAAACAGGAAGAACTTGTCACAACTTCTGGACTCTATTATATGAGCTTACGAGACCACCTACAAGTCTTCTTTGGGCATGTTACCCTATCGTCTTGTATATGGAAAGCCTTGCCACCTGCCGGTGGAATTGATTCATAACTCTCTTTTAGCAATAATATCTGCAACCCTAACTCAAAAAAAAGTTGATCAGAATAGGAAAATTGATGTGAACAAGATTATGGAATTCTGATGAATCTGTAATTCATGACTCTAAAAGTTGAAAAGAGCTTTGTTCCCAAGTAATTAGATGCATATTTCCACTTATATTGCATAATTAGCATTCATGCATGCAAGCATAATATCTACATTTTAGCATTCATAATTGCATTAAATAAGAAGCCAAATTCACTTATAAATATTCACCTGTATATTAGCTAAAATACCTTATTTGTATATATTTTATACTAACTCTAAATCCAATAAAACCAACTCCATAGTGTATATATTACTAACATAAATAAAAGAAAAATATCAAAAAAACACTAACTTGAAAAATTAACCAATAAAACCCGAATCCAAGTTTGAGACCATGAACCTTAAAATGCACATATCTCTCTCAAACAACCTCCGAATTAGGTCTACTCACTTTTAAAGTAATATACATTCAAAGTCCTTCGAAACAAGACCAATTTCATTAAAATCGGAGCTCGTATGCAAAACTTGGGTTTTGGGCCCCTTTGTATATTGTACATATTGACCGTTTTACCCCTGTATTTTATTCTTTTATTTTCTCCATTATTAAAAATTCAAAAAAATTAGATTATGTTGTAAATATTCCTTTTATATTTTTCAACTTTATTTTGATTTTTCTCTTATTAAAAAATGACAAAAAAATTACAAAAGATAAAATGCGGTATTTTATATCTATAAGGTACTACCCAAAAATACATTTTTGTACAGATGATTTCATTTGATTTTTAGCCCTTCACAAAAGTTGTAGATCTCATCGAGATGAGCAACTTTCGTGTTGGTCAATTTTTGATTTAACCTCTTTTATTATTTCTTTCTGATTTTTCTTTGTATTTAGTTGTGGATTTTTCTGGGAGCGACACGTGGCAGCCCCTGGAGCCACCACGTGTCGCCTCCTCATTCGTCCACTTATGCCTCCTCCTCCTTCATCCAGGGCCGTTGGATGAAAGGGTATTTTATCAACGGCCGAGCTTCTCCTCTACCCATTCCCCCCCCACTCTCCCTTGACTTAAGGGAGAAGCCAACCATCGACGACCACTCCACACCCCACCTCTCCACCTTCTCCATCTCCTCTCCAACCTCCTCCTCCTCTTTATAATCTCCTCCACTCCTCCATTCATCCCCATCGCCTACTGTGAGTGAAATCCCCGAGCTCCCTATCCATACTCAATGACAGTAAGGGTGAGACCAAGGTTGAGCGACGACGGTCCTCCGGTGAGATCCAAGGGCTTAAGGTCCCTTGTCGCAGCTCAAGCGTGAGCTGCTCGAGCTCCGTCTCTATCGCGGCGTTGAGCGAAGACCCGAGGTGCTTCTCTTTGCACCTCCTTCCTAGACATCCGTCCATCTCCAGGTAATCTTCTTCTCCCTTTCTTCTTCTTCCTCATTTCACACCCATTCCCTCTCTCTTAATTTCATCCTCATCCATGCTCCGGATCTAAAATTTTTTTCGCACTTTCACGGATAAATCACACGTTGCAAACGCAACAATGATTTTTAATGAATTTTTTGGAGACATTTTATCAATCAAGTAATAGAAAATTTAACCCCGCTAAACTAATGAAAGACGAACAAGGGATCCTCCCTTGTTTCCCCACATCCTTTCACCCTCTCCTTTCTTCTTCAACCGCACCTCCACCACGGCCGATCCCCCCGCTCGAGCTCTTCTCCTACACTGCAGGTACTCTCCTCGTGCCCTCCGATCGTGGGCCACCATCAATGCCGGCTCCTCATCGCAGCTCCCCGAGCGCCATTTGAAGCAGCTCCATCCCCAACGCCGACCTCCACGCGCCGCACGCCCATCAAAGCCCCCACGACCGCGTTCCCCCGGGTGTGCAGCCCTCTCCGTCATGTGCCGCCCTCTCCCCCACGGCCGGCCCAGCCCGCTGGCCTCCGCGCGGCTGCCTTGGCCATGCCCAGTTCATCTCTGCCGCTCAGCCTCCCAACGGTTGTGCCCCAACGTCGACCTCCCCGTGCGCGCGGCCCCTCCGCCGCCCGTGCGTGACCACACGGCTCCTGCGCCTTCAGCCGCTGCCTTGCCGGCTCGCGTCATCGACGGCCGCTGCCCACCTTCAAGCCTCCAAGCTCCATCGGCCAACCTTGGGGAGAACCTCCCCTGTTCAAGCCAACAATACAGGGGAGTGCTATCGGAGAATAAAGAAAAGGGAATTTGCAAAGGGGACACTTGCACCCCTTTGCAAGTTTTTAAAAAATTTCATGTTTCCAGTAATTGCATGTAAGTCCTTGTTCTTCACTTGAGTTCATATTTCTTTTTCTGTATTGCATTCATACCCCTGCATTTGCACGTTTATTTTGTCACCATTCTGTTGTCCATTTTCAATTCCGAAAATTGCATTGTGTAGCATAACTCTTGTTCTACCATTTTATCATTTATTTGTATTTTTCTAATTCGCATAATATTTATGGAATTTAATTTGGTAAAAAAATGCAATATTTTGCCCACTTTTATTGATTAATTGATTGTGTATTATCTGCTTATCGAAAAATCTCTGGAAAATCATCATTGGTAGATATAAGTTTATGCTTCAACATATCAGAAAATTATACCATTTGCACGTGTAATTTGTCTTATAAAAATCGTTTAGTGAAAATATTAATCGATTTTTAATTAATCAATCACGAAGTATTTTAATAAAATTTAAGTTGGTTTAGATAGTTCTTAATCAGACCTATTTGGATTAATTTTGTTTCTGAGAAATAGCATCGTTGGTAATTATTAAAATTAGTTTAATCATTTTTACTAAAGTCTGCATTTTTCATTATCCGTGCATCTAAAAATTACAAAAATATTAGAGTAGCTTAATTTCATCACATTTCATAATCTGGACAAGTTTCATAAATTTTGGAATTAATTAGACCATCTTTCTGAATTAATATGTAAACTTGCCTGATTTTGCATGTGTCTTGCATAAAAAATACGAAAAAGACCAAAAATATCTCCTCTGAAAATCATACATTGGATTTTGCTAAAAATCAACCTAAGGAGACAGCTGCCTCCCTGAGTTCGACCTTGGATTTCCAACCAAGTAAAAAAATTTGCTGCTCGAAATTAATTTGACTATAATTGAAAGTGGTTTTTGAACTGCTCTCATTATCCGACTACAACGAACGATATCAATTAATTTGAACATTAATTTGCTCGAATTAACAAGGTTAGTGGGACGCATCATCAAAATGACGCTGTTGCCGGGGAGGCACGGCTTAGGTTAGTTTGCAGTTATTTCTGACTGTTTGATTTTCGATCCTCGGGTAGTTTGACCCCGGTTTTCTTGTGAATATTGTCTGTCTTTTAATTTTTGTATTTTTTATGTAATTCTCTGACCTCAAGTTATTTCTGTACGAGGAACGTGAGGATTCGAAGATGCTTCGAGGAATCGACATATTAATTTCTTGAGTGATTTGAGAGAATTTCTATTTTCATTTTATTTCTTTATTTTTTTCGCATCATTTCCAGCGGTTCCCGTTTGGGTTCTCGCGTGTGTAAAGATTGTGAAATCGTGTCCCCATGTGATGTGTGGTTTGAATGGTAAATTAGGCAGGTGTCCCCATTGGGATCTCGCCCTCTCAGATCTTTGGATTATTAATGTGTCGGAACCTTATTTGAACTTAAGTTTAAAACTCAACAGCCTCTAAGTTCCACCAATCTATAATCAAGACTCCTCAACAATCCAGATCAAAACAAGTCATCAAACACAAACCCTGAAGACCATGAATCTTTCCTTGTACTGTGAATGTGAAGTATAAGCTCTCCACCTCAGACGTGGAAACTTGACAACCCTCCCCAACAAGGTAACTCTATGACCCCAATATGGCCACTCTTTCCTCGAGGAGCGGGGTATTCCCTTCTAAGTTCAAGTTCAATCGGCTCAAGAAGAGGGGGAAGAAGAGAATGGACCATGGCCAGTGTAGCCATGTATCCTTGGGAGCTCAACCAGTGTAGCTAAGTCTCCCTGCTGCAAGCTACATAAGGTGGGACATGAATCTCAAGCTTCGCTTATTGCAATATATACATACTCCGGTGGGATTATCATTTTCTATCAGACCCACCACTTTTTTGGAGTTATTTTCTTTTTGCATTTTTTTTACAAGTGCATCTATACAACATATACATGTGCAACATATATACAAGGAGTTTTTCCTCTTGAGCCAGTAGACTATCGCTCTTTTGAAGCATTATTGCAAGCCACAACTCCCGTCGTTAGACCTCATGGCAACCAGACTAAGTTGAGACGCACTTCCTTCACAAAAAGAAGAAGAGAGGTTCCACCTAGAAGTACTACCCTCATATGCTACCCCAAGTCAAGGAAGACTGCCTCCTCACCACCTCATCCGTAGAGTGCTCGGTGCTAAGTGTGGTGTCCAAGTAAAGCCATTGTCTATATGAGTCATGTGTGTGTTGTTAAGTGCTCTACTTAGTCTCATTGAGATGACATGTGATCATAGCCTAGTGGACTCAAAGAATTAAGTCACCATGGATCTGAAAAGCCTTAACCCTAAGCCCTATAAGGTTCCTCTTAGAATTAGGTGGATTAAGATCTTAATCAAGCTCCATTTCCCAATTTAATTCCAGGCTAGTTTAAATTTCAACTATAATCCAAGAAAAACTATATACATATATGCAAAGATGCTATTTACACAATTTTTACAAACATGCAAAAAAAATTTTGAAAAATGTTTTGAAATCATGGATGTATGCATGAATGCAAGTTTTGCAAAATATCTACACAAATTTCCACATGATTTTTGCAAACTTTTGATTTTCAAAACATTTTGGAAAAATTTTGTACCATATACATAATTTTGATATGAAAATATTTACACAAACTTGACACAAAAAGTTTTTGAAAACATTTTTACAAAAATAATTTGTACACTAGCTTTGTATGTGCAATAAAAGAATGATTATTTACAGGGAAAATTTTTAATTTTTATGGATTTTAGGTTTTTAGCCAATTTTATTTATTAACACACTCACACAAAGTACGAGTTATGGCTAAAGTATATATGAAATATATACACACCCCCCTATACTTAGCTCGAACGATGTCCTCAGAATCAAGAGCGATGAAGAAGACATAACTCGTGCTTAGTATAGGGACGTGAAAAGGAAGGCTATATACAAAGACGAATGAATGAATAGAAAATCAAGAGAGTCTCGACTTTTCCCCCTATACTTAGGATTAAATAATCCTAAGTATAGTCGGTTGTAAACAAAGGGAAAATCCGAGTGAAGAATATACAGGGTCTACCCCCCCTATACTTAGGGTAAAATATCCCTAAGTATAGGCAACAAAACAGGGGTAGCAAGATATTAAGAAGATTAACGAATATATACATGGAAGAGGACATCACCCCCCTATACTTAAGGTGAAGAACCTTAAGTATAGGCAACAACAGAAGTGATGGAACAGAACGAATGAACAACCCGGTGTTTCCACCCCCCCTATACTTAGGATGAGGAATATCATAAGTATAGCACAGATAATCCTAAGCGAGACCTGGGGTGAAAACAAGAACGGAAGAAAGAAAGATCAACTAAGACAAAACACGTATATACAAAAGAGTACAATGTTAAGGTGCCTCTCAACAAGCGCTAGTTTTTACGCCCCTAGCTGGGTGCAATGGCTAGGACAAAGCAGTGTCAAGGTTCAGGACGGCATTGGTAAGGCGAATGCCGTACTGTCGTCGCAATCTCGGTATGAGAATCGCGACAAACTCAAAAGTGTAAAGAATGACACCCAGGTATGCAATCAAGCAGGTGTCTGCTACCGGCCAAGGATATGGAAATATGTGATCGGGATTCGGTAGCACAAGGAAATCGTCAGCTCTAGGTCAGACTGGAGTGAAAGTGTGGAGCCGACGAAGGCAAACGTGGAGAAGGATGGATGAGTCATAGTATCCTCCACGTCAATCAGTGTCTCAAGAAGGTATGGATAGTCAAGAACAGGAGACTCTCTACGAAAACTGATATTCGATGCATGAAATAGAAGCAGATCAGGTTGATCATCGAATATTTCCTGAATGGGCTCATCCTCGCGAGGGTCGCCGAGGTGAGAAGACTCAGAATCAGAGGGATCAAAAGACTTGGTTTCGTGCTCCGCCAGATCGTAAACACTCTCAGAAGGTGAAACCGAGTACTCATCGAGTGCGGCATCCTCCCGCAAATAACCCTCGAGGAGAGATGCAGGATCAGAAGTGACAAGAAGAGGATCAGGACCTAGATGGGCATCTGCGCTGCTATCAAGTATCCACTCGATGCACCGGGCTGCATCGTCATCGAAAGTGTAGCTCTCGACAATCTAGAAGCAGGAGAAGGTATTGGTCAACACCGCGGAAGCTGGCAAAGTGTCTGCGGCTGATCCTCGCTCTGCAGCTATGCTGGCTGCCAACTGGTCCTCAGCAAAGGTGTCTATCTCGTCAGAGTGGAGGACAAAAGGCTCGAATACGGGAGTCTCTGTGTCTGTGCTCTCAAAGTGGTGTCCCGTATCGGACTGTAGCTGCTGGGCTGAGTCCTGGTAACTGTCTGGATCCGAGAAGTATCTTTGCAGAAAGGAGGATGACTCCTCCGGGACTGGAAACTGTAGCGGCTAAAAGGATGTATGTAGTAGCGGGGGCTCCTCCGGTTCCTGGAGTATCAGAAGATCTGATATCCAAGACTCATCGACTGGAAGCTCTGGGGCTGCCTCGAACTCTAGCTGGAAAACCAACGGGAACTCGAGTAGACTCTGGGTCCGATCCTCAGCTATCGTAGTCATCTCCTTTGTACTCTGTGATGCTGGAGCATCCAAGTCCTCGGGCTGGTGTGTAGATACTATCTCATCCTGTAAAGTGACACACAACAATGGTATTACATTGTCCGCATGTGTTGTTCCGACGAAGGCATCTCGTGAAGATGATCTCTGTGAAAGTAGCCTCGAGATGGTATCCAGTAGGTGAATGTCGTAAATGTGGTGTGAACCGCCACATGTGGTAATCACCAGTGCTATCTGATATGCGGTCATCCCCCGCATGGAGATCTCTATCAAGTCTGTCACTGGAATTCCGTGGTCTGGAAATCTCCTCTAGAGGTCGGGAAACCTCGGCCATGCCTCATGCAATGGCTCCTGGGGGTCAACTGAAAACTCTGTAATCAAAGACCACATAAACTCTGCTCTACGCGGGGGAAAGAATCTCTGTAAGAACTCTCGGCGTAGCTCTCACGTAACAAATATCTTCCCCAATCGTTGGTGCCATCTCATGGCTCTCTTGTGAAGTGTAAATGGGAAGGTCCTCCTCATCAGCTCCTCTGCAGAGATGTCTGAATATCTCTGTGCTCTGCAAAACTCCTCGAATGCGGACAGGTGAAGATAAGGTTCCTCGTGCGCCTCTCCTGAAAATGTCGGCAGTCTCTGAATGAAATCCAAATCCAAGCTGAATGGATGTAATGTAGAAGCTGACTGAGCTCCCTGTGATCTCTGCTCCTCCATCAGTCTGGAATAGGATCTATCTGCTGATCTCCACTGCTCTATCTGATCACCAACTGAGTGCGCTTTCAACTCAGTAATTGCCTCGTTCGGGTCTCGCATCTGCTCTGTCTGGTATCCTCGGACGTCAAGCGCAGCATACCCAGAGTAGTGAATGGGATGGGAGGGAGGGAGCGGGAGGTTGGTCGGAGATCCGACCTCCCTAGAAGGTGGACTGGACTGATGGTCAGATAGCGAAGAAAAAGCCACAAGAGTCGGCTCGAAGTGAGGGGGATCCATCATCCAGCGGTGAAGGAGAAGAAGAATCGTGAAGGGAGGGAGGGTAAGAGATAGAAGAAGAGAAGGAGATGGGGGAAAGCAGAAGGGATCTAGAATCACACAGGATGAGAAAACATAACCCCCGATTCACTACACACACAAGCTGAAGACCGAAGGGATCAGTCAATTATCTTGTCAATTTTATTTTAAGTGATCATTTAGTCTATCAGAGCGATTACGTGAGGTAACAAGAATCCGATATTTCTCAACCGACTGTCCCATACCAAAGAGCCGGTAATCAGTCGAGAAAAATCAGATGGCTCTAACCTAAGGTGCGGGTCACTCTCTCGCTCATCCAAACCAAACAAGGAGGGGGTTACTCTCCCCAAGACAGATTTTTTAGTGAAGTGTCTTTTAGGTCAAGTGTGATTAGCAGTCCGATTTTATTGTTTTTGTTTTTAGATATTTTTAAATAAAAACAAACGCCTAACGAATTTTTTGGTTCTCCTGGTTATTAAGTCCAAAACAAGGGGAGAAGACGAAAAAGCCGAAGCGCGATCAAATCAATGATGCATGCTGAGTAGGAAATGCGTACCTGACTCCAACAGTCTACATGCAAGGTGATCCGCACAGAATTGAAAGACAGAAAATATACTACCTAAATGGTGCCGGCGGAAAACCGAGTTACTAAACATACAATTTTTACTCGAAAGAACAACTAGCTGATCACCAGCCTCCGATCCAAAGGGTCCGGTCATGGTCTACCCCTCCTCCTCCCGACAAATCGGGTTCAGGAGCAGCGCTTGGCAGGGCAGGCTGCGGCACGTAGGCTCGAAGGAAGCAAGTCAGCTATTTTTATTAATCTTTTATTTGTAGGTCCAATTACCGAACTATAGGAACATGCAATTATATTAGGTGTGTGGATCCTATGATCTACGTCACAATCAAACAGAAATTCCTAAGTCTAGGGGCTCGAGAAAACCGCGAGAAGCCGGAAAAGGCAGTGGAAAACAAAAACCGCATAAAAAGCCGCGAAGAAAGAAAAACAACCACGGGGTCCCCCGAGCACACCGGTGCTCGGTGAAACAGACCCGAGAGTGTCCAAGTCTTGTTGTCCCTGTATTATTACAATAAATCAAATGTTGCTGAAATAAAACCTAAACTACTCCTCTCCCACTCAGCTGCTTCCTCGCGCTCTCCTGCGGCTCCGTGCAGAAGGGAGCCACCTCTGATTACCGCGGTTGCGCCAGCTACTCTAGAGTCGCCGCCTCGGTCCTCGTGCCCTCGCAAGAAACAGACGAGTGTCACAGACCAGATAAAATAATCAAATAAAGGCAAGAAAAGTAAACAGGGATATATGTGCAAAAATAGCAGGAAAAATCAACAAGCAAAAGAAAACAAAAACAAAAACAAAAATAAAAGAAAAGAAAATAAAATAAAAGCAGAACAAAAAGCTGTGAAAAGTCGCGGAAAAGAAAAGGAAAGAAAATGAAAACTAAAGCGACTACTAAGCCGTGCTCCCCAGCAACTACGCCATTCTGATGAGCGAAAAATCACCGAGACTCAGGTGAATAAAATAGAACTAGGGTCGTTGCGACCCGGATCTCGGAAATCAATCAACTCAACAAGAAAAATATAAGAGCAGACCACCAAACAGAAGAATAAAAACAATCAACACAAAGATAGTGGCCCTGGCTATTAGATTAGTCTAGTATAGCAACCAGGGTCGAACTCAAGGAGCACGTGATGGCCTCGCGGCCTACGAAGTAGTCAGAAATAGACACAAAATAAAAGAAAATGGGTTTTTGGTGGATTTTTAATATTTTTATATTTTTTTGGATTTTTAAATAAATAAAGAAAATAAGAAAACAAATAAACAAGCAACTTGGACGATTTATTTAACTACTCAAAATTCACCCAAAAATTCAAACAAAAATGTGTTTATGTTTTTTATATTTTTCTATGTTTTTGGTTAATTTTTGGGGTTTTTGTGATTTTTATGGAATTTTATAAAAATAAAAAAAAAGAAAAGAAAAGAGTGTTGTTGTCCAGTCAGACTTGGAGGGCCAAAATAAAGTGGATAATAAGTCTATCAAGGTCTGAAGGTAATTTTCCTGTAAAGTATGAAATACAAGGAAAAATTAGGCACTGAATGTATTAATTTTTTATTTTTTTATTATTTACTAGAAATTTTATAAGGTTTTCAATGTTTTTTATTTTTTATAATTTTTATGAATCTAAAAATGACCAAACTTGGTCAGAAAATCAAGCACAACAAGACAAACAATATCTAAATTTTTTGTAATTTTTAAAGTTGTTTTAATATTTTTTTATGATTTTTAACACTGGACATAAGAAAAATGAGTATTTTTGAATTTTTAAAAAAAGGAAAAAGAGTCAAAAATGTCTCCAAAATTTAGAGAAAATTTTACACCATGGCAGGAGCCATGTATCCAATTTTCATCAAATTTGGAGTAGTTTTGCTATTTTATAAAAAAACAAACAACAAGGTAGAGTGCACTGGGACCTATCTGCAATTAAAACAAAGTTCTGGGGCCTTTTGATAACACGCAAGGAAACCCAGGGTTGAAAATGCAAAATTTCCACGAAAACACGGACGACACACGTGATTCAGACTTAGAGGGGCATTTTTGTCATTCCTATTTATAAAAATGTAGAGAGTAACACGCTATAACTACAGGGGAAATGATGCAAATAACCCACTAAAGCACGTGGCGAAGCACGTGGCCACTATAAACAGGGACGAAAATGCAAATGTCCAAAACTATAGGGTCCTCAATGCAATATTTACAAAAATAAAAGAACTTGACAAAATATTTACAAGACTAAAAAGTAACACCTAAAAAGTAAAGGGCCTATAGGAAATTTACCCTTTATTTATTATCGATGGCTGAGGTGGCGTCACGTATCTGATCCAACGGCTGCAAATGATGGCGCCTCAATAAAGGAACACGGGCCGGATCGAACGGTTGAGGATAGGCCACATGGTGGATCGGACGACTGAAAAGTGTTGTGTCTAACCCTTGCTGAATCGACTGTCACGATCAAACCTCCAAAGATCTGACGGTGTCTGCTGCTCCTCGAGTGGACGGATCTGATCTAGTCTGGAGCGTCGAGGAAGATCGGACGTCTGGGAAGGCTCCTGGAAGAACAGTTGGCCGGCGAACTTTGCCGGCCCGATACACGCACGATGAGCCTCCCCTGCTGCTCCTGAAATGCGGAAGAGCTCCACCGTGAAACCCCGCAGCGGATGATGGTCTCCGATGAGGCTGACGACCACCAGAACGGCCCCGCGACGGCGGTGGCCTGGAGCTCCTGTGCCCTGAAGTTCCGACCTCCAGATGAGGTCGATTTGACCTGGTACCTACACAGGAAGAAAGAGGGGTCGAGGGCAAACTGCCTCGACCTGTTAGCGCACGTGAAAGGTGAGAGGTGCGGCGGTATGGAGGTCCTCCGGCGAGTGGCGGAGGAGGAGGACCGACGTCCCTGCTTCGGGGCGAGTCAGGGCTGGGTGACTGAATGAAGAAGGTGGAGAGAAGGTTCGTGAAGGTGGTGGCGTGGTTGGATGGGCAAATGGCTGAACGGAGATGGCGAATTTGGTCGGCGAAGGCGACCGAGGAAATTGGGTGAAATCCTAAATTAAGCGAAACTAGAAGCAAAACTACCTACCTGGCGGAGGAGGTCGACTATGCTGGAGCTCGGGGAGCTCCTGGGTCATTGCCTGCAAGGGAGCGTCGGGTTCCCGAGGCTGGGCGCGCTCGCGGCGGCGCAAGGCGGCGAAGCCACCGGATCAGAGGCTTCCCGATGCCTCAAGCCTCACTTCCACTCTGGGTAGCACCGCTGTCACTCAGGCAAGCCGGAGGAGTTCCTTGGCGTCGAAAGGGAGGTCCAGATATGAAGAACAAGGTTGTCGGAGGCGATGCTATATACTCCTAGAGGTCCGAGAAGACGATGGTCGGTCTAGCAGCTCACAACTCGGATCCCTCATACCCACCCCGGGCGTAGATCTAAGATGAACAAGGATCAAACGGAGCCCGGGGTTTGGGTGTTTGGCGATCGGGTCGAACGGGGAGAAATAGTAGAAATCGGGTCGGGCGACTCGAACCCGGCTCTGGTGGTCCTGGGGGGAGAGTTGACCGGGGGTCAACATCCCCCATGGACCAATCAGAGCCCGCCAATTATTAGGATTTTATAAATTAAATAATAAATATAAAATAATAGAATTTTGAATAACTCAAAACATAAAAATGTTTATTTTATTTTAAATTATTTTTTTGTGATTTTTAATTAATTTTTTTGAAATATAAATTAGGTATATACAATATAGTACTATGTATAGGTATATATACAATATTGATTTTTAATTTTTGATTTATAATTAATTTTTTTTGTGCATTTTTATGACAAATTTATATTTTATTTATTTACAAGATGAAATTTGGAATATTTTGGTGTTTTTATTTTATTTTTATTATTTATTTATAAGGGTAAAATAATTAGTTATATACATATATATACATGGTATGTATACAATGTTTCTTTTGGTTTTGATTTTTGTTCTTTTTATTTGATTTTTGTTTTTATGATTTTTATTTTATTTAATCACATAATAGGATGGAATATGTACAAATTTTCATGGAATTAAATTAATTTGTTTACAAGGTGAAATAAATGGAGATAGGGGATCTATGTATATGATGAATATACAAGTGAAGAATATCTTTTTATTTCTTTTTAATTTTCTTATTTTATTTTGATTTTGTATTTACTAGTACTTACAAATATATACAAGCCCATTTTATCTTATTTTTAGAGGAAAATATTATTATTTTATTTACAGGTATATTTACACATGAGCTCCCTTATCTCTCTCTACTTTGGCTTTTATGCAGTCATGCCCATGTTGAGCCCTCCCTTGGGATTAGGTTACTCAATATTAATTCTAAATATCTCCCTCTTTTTCTTTTAATTCTTTATTCTTTTATTTTTGCACAAAAACATGCTAATTATTAGTTTTTACACAATGCATGCACTTTGGTAATTATTTGTATTTGCAGATATCTACATGTATTTGCAAAGGTTTTTGTAGCTAAAATATAAGAATAAAGAGTGATGAATGAGTATTCATCAGCTAGACACTACCATTGGGAGGATCCGATCCTTTTCTTCAAAGGACCGGATTGTGTCTGGAGACGGTGTATTCCTCATGAGGAATACCAAAGTGTCCTTTCTTAATGCCACAGCTTGGAGGCAGGAGGACACCACTCCGGGAAGAGGACCGCACGGAAGGTACTTCAGTGTAGCTTTTACTGGCCGACTCTATTTCGCGATGCCATCACATTTGCGAAGTCGTGCCTAGTATGTCAGAGAATGGGAGGAACCGTTGGTTCCAAGGATGAGATGCCTATGCAGCCTGTCATCATTTGTGATGTATTTGACGCCTGGGGCATCGATTTCATGGGCCCATTCCCTGTTAGCCACGGATTCGAGTACATCCTTCTTGCGGTAGATTATCTATATAGGTGTGTGGAGGCTATCCCGACCCGAGCCGCCGACAGCAGGACTGTCTGTAAATTCATCAGAGAACACATAATCTCTAGGTTCAGGATCCTTTAAATGATGATATCAGACGGGGGTAACCACTTTGTAAATCGGGAGGTGAAGAAACTCCTGAAGGACTACGGTGTCGAACACCGTGTCGCTAGTCCTTACCACCCACAAACTAATGGTATGGGTGAGGTGTCGAATCGGGAGGTGAAGACTATATTGCAGAAGCTTGTCTGCCTAGACAGGAAGGATTGGTCTCAGATCTTGGATCAAGTCCTATGGGCGTATAGGACAGCTTACAAGACAATGTTAGGAATCTCCCCATTCCGAATGGGTATTCGGCAAGCCGTGCCATTTGCCTGCAGAGTTAGTGCATAAATCAGAATAGGCAATCAAGAAGGTCAATTGGAACACACACCTTAGGAAGAAGCAGATAGATATGGATCTGAATGAGCTTGTGGAAGTCAAGAACCACGCATATGACAACAGTTTGGTGTACAAGGACAAGGTGAAGCATTGGCATGATAGATATATCAGACGAAAGACCTTTGTTCCTGGACAGAAGGCATGGTTGTTTAATGCTAGGCTAAAGATCTTCCAAGGCAAGTTGAAGTCCAAGTGGACAGGCCCATTTGTCGTCCGTACGGTGCATGATAGTGGATGTGTCGAGATCTCAGATCTCGTAGATGACGTACCGACATTTCTTGTGAATGGACAACTGTTGAAGCACTTCGTCGAATCCAATGAGCAGTTAGTCCATGTTGAGGAGATTGTATTCATGCGCGCGACAGATTTAGTAGATACACCTCGAGCCGCGCATGAGACCTTGCAGCAGTGAGCTCTAGCCATCAACAACATCTTGAAAGATTAAGACCGACTCACTTCTATATATCATCATTCCTGTACAATCTGTCCTTTTTCCCCCGTGACTCTAGTAACCCATCCCCGCCTCATTGATCACTATCTTGGACTATACTTAGGATGACAATATCATAAGTATAGGGGGATGAGCCACCTGAGTCTGTTCACTGTACATTCTCCAGATCACATCGATCCTCATACTCACTCTTGTCCTATACTTAGGCTGACCAGAGCCTAAGTATAGGGGGAGACCGATGCCCACCGTGTATAGACTCTTCCATTTCCCCTCTTAACCTCGCCCGCCCTATTTTTGTTCTTCTTCTACACTTAGGCTGCCAGAGCCTAAGTATAGAGGGGCGGAGCGACTTCTATACCTTTTTTATTTTAGCTCTCTTACGCTTAGCACGAGCTATGTCTTTTTCCTCGCTTTTCATGCTCTGAGGAAATAGCACACGCTAAGTATAGGGGGTGTGTATATATTACATATATACTTTACCCATAGCTCGTACTTTCGTGTATTTTCACGTACTTTTGTATATATTTTTGCAATAATTATGGGTGGGTAAAAATAAAAAAAAAATGTATACTTGTTGTATAATACTTGTAACTTTTGTAAAAATTGAAAAAATGTATACTTGTATATTGTATAACACTTGTATAATCTGTATAATACTTATAAACTCTTGTAAATTGTTCAAACATAGGAGGTATACCAAAGTTTTGAAAAAAACACAAAAAAATAAAAGAAAATAGGCTTCTTATTTACTCTTGCATATCATACTTGCATTGAAAAAAAAGGAAAAAAGAGAGTCTTGCATTTACATTCATCTACATAGCATGTCATCTGCACATCTTGCATATGCAAAGTGAAAAGCTAGTGGGTTCTGAACCAAGTTATGAGTAGATATTGAAGATGGACTTGATTTGACCTTAATACACCTAATTTCAGAGGAACCTTATAGGAACTGGAGTAAAGATTTCTCAGGTCAAGTGACTTAATTCTTCGAGTCTGCAAGTCTATGTTCACATGTCATCTTGATTAGTCTAAGTAGAATATCTCATGCACACGCATGATTCTTTTAGATAATGACCTAACTTGGACAAGCACCATGCACGTAGCTCTTCATTGATGAGGTGGTGAGGAGGTAGAATCCTTTAGCTTGGAGTAGCACACGGGTGGAAACATCCGTCCTCCTCTAGGGAGGGTAGTGCATCTCAACCTAGTCTGGTGATGTTGACATCTAAGGACGGGATTCTGTGGGTTGCAATAATGCTTCAAAAGAGGGATAGTCTACTGGCTCAAGAGGAAAAACTCCTGATGTACATGTTGCACCTTGTATATAGATCAAAAAAAAGAGAAAGAGAAAAAAAGAAAAAAATGCAAAAACTCCAGAAAAAATCAGACAGGTCCAATTGAAAATAAAATACCTGTCGGAGTATGTATATTAGCAAGAAGTATGCAGCTGGATGACTTGGCTACACTGGTCAGGCATCCCAGGATAGGTAGCTACACTGGCTACCATCCATTCTTTTCTCCACCCCTCCTCTTGAGCTGGTCGCACTTGAACTTAGAAGGGAATACCCTGCTCCTCGAGGAAAGAGTTACTAGACCAGGTTATTTGAGTTAACTTCTTAGAGGAGGCTAGTTCTGAGCCATTTCTTATGTGGAGAGCTATTTTACACTTATACAGTACAAGTAAGAATCATAGTCATCAGAAATTTGCGTTTGAGGATTTGTTTTGACCTGACTATTGAGGCGTCTTGAATAAAGACTTATGGAACTTGAAGTCTGTCAGGTCTTAAGTTCGGATCCCAATAAGGTTCCGCCACACAATTAATCCAAAGTTCGAGTCAAGCTCCATTTTCAACTTTTGTTCATGACCTTGGTATGGAACCCAAAATCATTTCACTCTTGCATTTCATTTAGTTGCTCGGGGACGAGCAAGGTTTAACTATAGGGGGGTGATGAATCTGTAATTCATGACTCTAAAAGTTGAAAATAGAGCTTTGTTCCCGAGTAATTAGATGCATATTTCCACTTATATTGCAAAATTAGCATTTATACATGCAAGCATAATATCTGCATTTTAGCATTCATATTTGCATTAAATAAGAAGCCAAATTCACTTGTAAATATTCACCTTTATATTAGATAAAATACCCTATTTGTATATATTTTATACTAACTCTAAATCCAATAAAACCAACTCCATAGTGCATATATTACTAATATTAATAAAAGAAAAATATCAAAAAAATAATAACTTAAAAAATTGACCAATAAAACCAGAATCCAAGTTTGAGACCATGAACTTTAAAATACACATATCTCTCTCATACAGCCTCCGAATTAGGTCTACTCACTTTTAAAGTAAAATACATTCAGAGACCTTCGAAATAAGACCAATTTTATTAAAATCGGAGCTCGTATGCAAAACTTGGGTTTTGGCCCCCTTTTGTATATTGTACATATTGACCGTTTTACCCCAGTATTTTATTCTTTTATTTTCTTCATTATTAAAAATAAAAAAAAATTAGATTAAGTTGTAAATATTCCTTTCATATTTTTCTTAACTTTATTTTGATTTTTCTCTCATTAAAAAAATGACAAAAAAATTGCAAAAGATAAAATATGGTATTTTATATCTTTAAGGTACCACCCAAAAATACATTTTTGTACAGATGATTTCATTTGATTTTCGGCCTTTCACAAAAGTTGTAGATCACATCGAGATGAGCAACTTTCGTATTGATCACTTTTTGATTTAACCTCTTTTATTATTTCTTACTGATTTTCCTTTGTATTTAGTTGTGGATTTTGTTGGGAGCGACATGTGGCAGCCCCTGGAGCCACCACGTGTCGCCTCCTCATTCATCCACTTGTGCCACCTCCTCCATCCAGGGCCGTTGGATGAAAGGGTATTTCATCAACGATCGAGCTTCTCCTCTACCCATTCCTCCTCCACTCTCCCTTGACTTAAGGGAGAAGCCAACCATCGACGGCCACTCCACACCCCCCCTCCACCTTCTCCATCTCCTCTCCAACCTCCTACTCCTCCTCCTCTTTATAATCTCCTCCACTCCTCCATTCATCCCCATTCGTCTACTGTGAGTGAAATCCCCGAGGTCCCTATCCATAGTCAGTGACAGTGAGGGTGAGACCAAGGTTGAGCGACGACGGTCCTCCGGCGAGATCCAAGGGATAAGGGTCCCTTGTCGCAGCTCAAGCGTGAGCTGCTCGAGCTCCGTCTCTGTCGCGACATTGAGCGAAGACCCGAGGTGCTTCTCTTTCCACCTCCTTCCCAGATATCCGTCCATCTCCAGGTAATCTTCTTCTACCTTTCTTCTTCTTCCTCATTTCACACCCATTCCCTCTCTCTTAATTTCATCCTGATCCATGCTCTGAATCTAAAATTTTTTCGCACTTTCACGGATAAATCAACGTTGCGAACATAACGGTGATTTTTAATGAATTTTTCGGAGACATTTTATCAATCAATTAATAGAAAATTTAATCCTGCTAAACTAATCAAAGACGAACAGGGGATCCTCCCCTGTTTCCCCACATCCTTTCTCCCTCTCCTTTCTTCTTCAACCGCACCTTCACCACGGCCGAGCCCCCTGCTCGAGCTCTTCTCCTTCATTGCAGGTACTCTCCTCGCACCCTCCTACCATGGGCCACCATCAATGCCGGCTCCTCATCGCAGCTCCTCGCGCGCCACTTGAAGCAGCTCCAGCCCCAACACCGACCTCCACACGTCGCACGCCCACCAAAGCCCCCACGACCGCGTTCCCCCGAGTGTGCAGCCCTCTCCTCCACGCGTCGCCCGTCGCTCTACCATTTCCAACCAGCCCGCAGCGGCCGCCCCAGCCCGCTGGCCTACGCGCGGCTGCCTTGGCCACACCCAGTTCATCTCCGTCGCTCAGCCTCCCAGCGGTTGTGCCCCAATGTCGACCTCCCCGTGCGCGCGGCCCCTCCGCCGCCCGCGCGTGACCACGGGCCTCCTGCGCCTTCAGCCGATGCCTTGCCGCCTCACGTCATTGATGGCCGCTGCCCACCTTCAAGCCTCCAAGCTCCATAAGCCACCCTTGGGGAGAACCTCCCCTGTTCAAGGCAACAAGACTGGGGAGTGCTATCGGAGAATAAAGAAAAGGGAATTTGCAAAAGGGACACTTGCACCCCTTTGCAAGTTTTTAAAAAATTTCAAGTTTCCAGTAATTGCATGTAAGTCCCTATTCGTCATTTGAGTTCATATTTCTTTTTTTGTATTGCATTCATACCCCTGCATTTGCACATTTATTTTGTCATCATTCTGTTGTCCATTTTCAATTCCGAAAATAGCATTATGTAGCATAACTCTTGTTCTACCATTTTATCATTTATTTGTATTTTTCTGATTCACAGAGTATTTATGGAATTTAATTTGGTAAAAGATTGCAATATTTTGCCCATTTTTATTGATTAATTGATGGCGTATTATCTGCTTAACGAAAAATCTCTGGAAAATCATCTCTGGTAGATCTAAGTTTATGCTCCAACATATCAGAAAATTATACCATTTGCGCATATAGTTTGTCAAATAAAAATCATTTAGTGAAAACCTTAATCGATTTTTATTTAATCAATTGCGATGTGTTTCAACGAAATTTAAGTTGATTTGGATAGCTCTTAATCAGACCTATTTGGATTAATTTTTTTTTCTGAGAAATAGCATCGTTTGGTAATTATTAAAATTGGTTTAGTCATTTTCACTAAAGTTTGCATTTTTCATTATCCGTGTATCTAAAAATTACAAAAAAATTAGAGTAGCTTAATTTCATCCCATTTCATAATTTGGACAAGTTTCATAATTTTTGGAATTAATTAGACCATCTTTCGGAATTAACATGTAAACTTGCCTGATTTTGCATGTGTCTTGCATAAAAATACGAAAAAGACCAAAAATATCTCCTCAGAAAATCATACATTAGATTTTCCTAAAATCAACCTAAGGAGAAAACTGCCTCCCTGAGTTCGACCTTGGACTTCCAACCAAGTAAAAATATTGCCGCTCGAAATTAATTTGACTATAATTGAAAGTGGTTTTTGATCTGCTCTCATTATCCGACTGCAACGAACGATATCAATTAATTTGAACATTAATTTGCTCGAATTAACAAGGTAGTGGTACACATCATCACATTCTGAGACTATGCATATGATAACAGCTTAATGTACAAAGGAGAATCTCAAACGTTGGCACTACCAGCACATCAGACGAAAGACCTTTGAGCCTAGACTGAAAGTGTGGCTATTTGATGTGAAATTGAAGATATTCCGTAGTAAATTAAAGAGTAAATGGACATGGACATTCATAGTCAAAATTGTATGTGAAAATGGAAGCATTTTAATATCTGAATTGTCACTTGATGCATTTCCATTTGTTTTCAATGGTCAGTTACTGAAGCCATATCTAGAGCATGATATAATCATGGCCAATGTCTATTCTTTTCAGATTATATTTGATAAAGATATCTCAGCAACTGTAGTAAAGCCAGGCAATGCAACTAAAACATTTTTGATTGATTTCCTTTTTTTCTTCTTTTCTTCCTTTCCTCGATTTTCAATTCTTTCATTCTTTTGTATTTCACTCATCCCATTCTTTTGTGCTATAATGGGAACATGTGTATTCGGCTTATTCTTTATTTTTTCTCTCGCTTATCTCTCAACTTGTAAGTATTCTGTCTATACTTAGGGATATTTTACCCTAAGTATAGGAGGGATAAGTAGAGTCGATTGATTTCATACATTCTGATCCTCGATAATCTCCGCTTTGTATAAAATATGCTATACTTAGGATCACTTGATCTTAAGTATAGGGGAGTCAATCGATTTCTTATTCTTTATTTAGTCATTGTAGTATGACTTTTCCCATACTTAGCATGAGTTATATCTTCCTTTTTCTCTTTGATCATTGATAGGACATAGCTTGCACTAAGTATAGGGCGAGTCGCATATACATTGTATATACTTTAGACATAACTCATACTTTCATATTTCAAATAATAAGGCTAATATACTATATTGGATAAGGGTATACAATAATTCAATTTTAAAGAATATACTATAAAAATGTATAAAAATTTTTAAAACTATTTTTAAACCTATTAATAAACCGATTTAAAAGTATTTTTCAAAATTAATTGAAAATGGTTGGATAATATCTTAAAAACTCTTTTAAAACCCTCTGAAATTTTTTTTTAAAATTGTTTTCAACACTTTGTAAAAATCTTTTTATAAATAATTGAGAAATATTTCTTTATGTGTTCGAATAAAATGTTTTGAAAATTCAGTTTGCAAAATAATAGAAAATGGTGCAAACAAGACTTTGAAAAATCTATTTATACCTTTGAAAAGTCTTTGCAAAATGATTTTCAAACATTGCAAAAGCTTATAAATTGTTTGTGAAATCATTTGCAATATAAAGTTTTCAATTTTTTTACTAAAATGTTTAAAATTATTTTGAGAACCTTGTAGATAATTATAAAATTCTTTATATATATATCCCTTTTATATAAAACATATGAATAACAACTAACTTCTGTATAAATTACCAATGTGAATTCTACACCCAATTATTGTAAATTTGCACGCATTCCCCAGTAAATATTTGCACATATATCATTCACTAACCTTTATCAAAAACCCTAAAATTTCAAAATTTACAAAACTCGTGAAAAATTAGGGAAATATTTTCAAAAATTCCCTGAAAATTAGCAAAACGTTTTGAAAAATCCAAAGAAAGCTCTAAACAGAAAATATACTCACAAAAATATTTTCTTGCATTGTATTTGATTTTTTTGGATTGATAATGACAACTGAACTGATCTGGAATAAAATCCAAAGATTAGAGATTTATTGGATCTTAATCCACTTAATAACATGAACCTTATAAGAACCAGAATGGAAGCACTTTAGGTTTGCTAGACTTAATCCTTTAAAATCACATGACTGGGATCATATGTCATCATGACTGCCTCAGTAGAATATTTCGAAACACGCGCATGAATCTTGTTGATAGTGACCTAACTTGGACAAATGCACATTACACTTAGCTCAACTCAGTTGAAGTGGTAGAGGGCTGGATTTTTTTGCATAAGACACAAGCAAATGGAAACATATGAAGACACAATGTGTGGCCATTGTAACCCAACTGGATCCAATAGTGACGATGTCCAAAGACACTTCAAATGAGGGATAGCCTATTGGCTCAAGAGGAAAAAGTACTTATGTGAATGTTGATGTACATATACCATCAAAAAGAGGGAGTATGCAATAAAGACTCCAAAAAGTTAGACATGAAGAAATCAAAGGAAAATCAATTCCAGTCGAAGTTATGTATATAATAAACAAGGCTTGTACTTCAAAGTCAAAGATTTATGGTGCCTGCAGCTGGATGGCTTGGCTACATTGGTCAATTATCCTAGGATAGGCAATAGCACTGGCTACTGTCCATTCTCTTCTCCACCTCCTCTTCTTGAGCCGGTTGCACTTGAACTTATAAGGGAATACCCCGCTCCTTGAGGAAAGAGTTGCTGGATTGGGGAATTAGGGTCACCATGTTGGAGAAGACTGCCTATTTACCACTTTAGCCGAGAAGAGCTTACATATCACTTACATTGTACGAGATAGACTCATATTCATAAGGGTTTGTGTATGATGTAGACTTGTTCTGGCCTAACATTTGTGGTTCTTAAAGGCTGTTGAGTTTCAAATCTGATTCCCAATAAGGTTCCGACCAAACTTAAATTTTGAAGGGTCTGATTGAGCTCCAAACCTTTTTTTATAAAGATAAGTTTAAAAGTAAAAAATAGTCCAACTTATTTCTTTTTCTTTTCTTTTCTCTTTTTATGCACTCATTATCATAAGTGTTTGCCAGGGACTAGCAAATGTAAGTATAGGGGGTGATGAATTCCATTTCACCGCCTTTTATTCTTTCATTTTGGCCTTAAATCCCTAGTTAAATGCATATAAATATCATTAATTTATACAAAATAATACTCAATAATTAGCCTGTAAATATTGCATTAATATAGGTATTTAATTCCGAAATAAAAGAAAAAAGGAAAAGAAAAAAGAATGAAGTGTCAAAGACACTGAATGACCCTAACCTTGAGACCACAACAATATAGACTTGTTCGACAAGGAATAATGTACGAGGAGATAGGGAAATTTAATTGTACATAAAATCCGTTAAAACCCTAATTTTATTCATCAATAAACATCTAATTTTATCGTATTTATTCTTTATCATATACACCTCAAATAATAAACCCTCAATATTAAACTTTTACATAAAAATACAAAAGAAACAAAAAATAACTGCACATAAAAATAATACAAAAATGCACAAACAGAGGAAAAAGGCACAAACAAAACTTAGCAGACTAATAAATCCCCCATACAATTACCAAACTCACCTTTATTGTTCTTAAAATTAAATTATATATCTAATGAAGGTGGTTTTATTTAAAATAGAGCTAAAATGTGAAAGTCGACTTTTTGGTCCCCATTGTACCCTATACCTGCATATTTTATTCAATTTATTTAGTTTCCTTTTATTTTTAAATACTTGTAAAAATTATTTGGAATACATTAAAAACATAAACATAAAAGCATTAAAATGCATCGAAATAAATCAAGTATTAAAATATAGGTATATCATATCTATAATATATACACTCCTATTTATATATATATAACACAAATAAAAAAATAAAAAAATGGAAATATGTATTTAAATACATTATAAATATATAAAATGTGTGTATATAATAATAAAATACCAGATAGCAAATAAAAATAAAATACACCAAATATAAGTAAATATACCTTTGTATATATATGTAAATATTAGCACCTAATAAATAACTTTATAAAAATAAATAGAAATGATCATAAATTAGTACATTAAATAAGAAACATTTTTCATGTTTTTACTTTTATTTAATAAATTCATTTTTTAATTATTATAGATTTAATAAGGCGTTAAATCCCCTAAATTTTCTGGTTGGTCCACGTGGACCAACCAGAAGACTCCTATAGTTGACCCATCGGTCAATAGTACCGCTTGACCCCTTTGCCCCATGTCAGAAATGAATCCTCACCATCTGCCCTTCTTCACCAAATTTTTGGCTCTGATTCATTGCTCGAGGCACCATACTTCCTTCATCGAAATCATGTATCTCACATCCATCATGCTCGTCCATACCTCTTATTAAACAAACTATTGGTGAACCGATCGCATACCGTGATCGTTAGAACCCCTTCCCTAAGTCTCTAAATAAACCCTCCACAAAACGTTTTGTTTTTTGATCCTTCTTCCATGTCTGTAGCCCAATAAGACCTATCTAGGTCAAGTTTTTAGATATAGCTTGGACTCCACTGCCTTGTCTGTGTGGATAAGGGCGTAGAGAAGTCGATCCCCATTGCTGAAGCTTGCTCTGACGAAGGCCTCCGCTCCTTGGCGTAACACCTAGGTTTGAGTTGTATTTTCTGCTTTTCTAGTGCAGTTTTGTTTCCCGCATTTAGATCTAGTTTTTTTTCATGCTTTCACTGCATTTTATAGTGTAATATGTAGATTTAAAGTATGTCGGAGCTTTAGAGATACCATTGTCTATCTGTGCATGCGTTGTTTAGCCACCATACCCACCTTAGCTTCTTTTCTGACCATTTCTTTACCTCCTCGACCGTCCATTCCACCTTGATCTTTCCATATCAAGTTCACCAGTGTTCCCTCCTCCACCATCACCAGAGTACCTCCATGCTACCTCAAATACGTCTCTCTTCCACCAATAAAGTCCCAAGGAGCTCGATCAGTTCACCACCGCTATATATCTCTGCAGAATACCTCCCGGCACTTATTGAGCATCTCCATAGTGTGAAACACGATAAGAGCGCATCGTAGTAATCGATTGAGGGAAGATACCTTCTGTGTTCTTCCTTATTCTTAGGAATGAAGAATCCACCATCTGATCATGCCTCCTCTACAGACTCTCTAGAAGCCATTGGATGGATCCACGACTGCACCACTAGATTTCATTGGAGATCTATTCTCATGCATCCATCAACGAAGGGGTACACGTCACGCTCAGCCGTCGATGTGCCGAATGAAAATATGCTGACCACTGGATGGCACACAAATAAGGGCTAAACTCCACTAAAGCCCCATCATCCCTTTTTATTTACTTTTTAGTCTTGTAAATATAATGCGTAGTGTAAATTATTTGTATAAATTGCATAATGTACCCAAGCATTCCTTGATTTTTATATTTTGATCCCTTGTCAGGTCAACTAACGTGGCCCCACACGTGAGGCGCTTGAAGCTGTTGCACCCAACCCCTCCAGCTTTAAGTCTTTGTAATTAGTCCTATAATTTGTATAATTAGTGTAGTATTTTTGGGTAAAATTGCATGCAAGGTTCGGTTCTTTGCTTTAATTGAAATTATACCCATGCCATGTTTGTATTTTATTTTATGCATTTTTATTTTTATAAAATAGCTCTTACTTGTTATAAATGTTGGGGAAAGTATGGTAGATGCCTGATACATTGATTATTCATGCCCACATTTTTATTTGGCATTTATTTGTATTTTTCTTTTTTCTAAAAATTAAATAGGAACATTTTATTCCTAGTTTGAATATAAAAATCCAAAAAAATTATAAAATATCTTTAAACATTACAAAAAGTTAGAATAATTATATAGTATATATACTACCTTCAAACCAAACATCATTAAAAATACAAAACTAAAACCTTAGATATTACAAAACCCCAAAAAGACTATAAAAATAATGAAAATTTCATATAATATCAAAAAAATTAGTTTTCTATTATATAATATTTTTTATATTATATATTACATATTAAAATAGGTTTTGGAAAATTTTGGACTTATTATCCATTTTAACCTCAAAATATTTGGTCAATTTAATTTCTCACTATTTTTACATTTTAATACTTTAAAAATAGATAAATAATAGGTAAAGTTCTATAAAAATCCCAATAATTGAGAAAAAAATCAAAAACACAAAAACGTTTTTTTTGTATTTTGAATATATTTAGCTATATTTGAAATTAGAAAACCCTATATATACCATATATACTTCATAATAATTATATATTATATATTAGTATTACTTCTAATTATATATTATGTTTGAAACTTTCAAAAAAAGGATTGTTCCTTTATATATTTAATATATACCCTATATATTTTTTATTTATAGTATCTATATTATTTCTATTAATTATATATATAATTATATAAATTATATCTTTAAAATAAAAAAGAAATTAAAAATATGCAAAACTAGAAAGAAAACTTAAGACTAAAATATAGAAATATAAAACATTTCAAAATCCATAAAAATTAAATATAAATAAAAACCCACCGAAAATAGAAAAAACTGAAAATATATACTAAAATAATTTTTATTAGGTATTATTAATTAATAATTATTATACCTACCCTTAGTTTGCAATCGGTGGTTCGACCCCTACACTTGTTGACTATACACACATTTTGAAGGGTATAATATATTTCATCCCATATACTTAGATTTTTTTTCTTATATTATGGGTTGATTGCTGATTTAATTGATTGATTCGGGTTTCGAGAGCCGAGAGACGCATCGATACAATGATTGTTGGATTCGACTTGTCAGATACCGTAGGTTCTCTTAAACTGAAAGTTAAGATCCTCTTCTATCATAGAAATCAAATGAGTATTTGCCAAACGAGATCCCCATCCATGTTAAAGTGAGATCCTCTACATGCGGCATCGACAAGCCTCTGTCTTTCTTATGTCAGTCCATAAAGAAATTTTGGACCAATACAGTCCGAGGATTGTCATGGTGGGGGCACTTCTCTTACAAATCTTTAAACCTCTCACAGGCTTCCTGAATGGACTCATGCGGTTCTTGGAAGAAGTTGATGATTTTGGCATGCATCTAGTTTTGACAACCATGATGGTAGAATTTGTGGAGGAACATAGACTTTAGTTCCTCCCACGTCGTCATTACCTTCCCCAAATGATTTATACAGTACAATGCATTGTCTTGAAGGTTGGATGAGAAGGCGGTCATTTAACTACACCTAATAGGATGTTAGGGTAGTTCGTTGTGCGACAGATCTGAGAAAACTGCTGAAGATGGATTTAAAGTTCTTCATTTGTGTTCCCATGAAAAGAGGGGATAAGAGAGAAGAACTGTGGGTTTAGCTTGAAATATCCGTGGACTAGAGGAATCTGAATCCACTTTGTCATCTAGCCAGCATGAGGATTGTAAGTTTCTTTGAGTGTAGGTTTATGAGCCTCTTTTCTTGGTTCATCTGCCCCTCCATGGAGTCCCTATCTCTATTCATCATCATTTCCTCCTCCTCCTCCTCGGTTTTCTCTTTCTCTCCTTAGAGCATTGAGCATTTCAGCGAAGGTGCCCTGGGAGAGAGCCTGATCTGTACGATGTTGTTGGATGGACTGTATGGATGCAAGCATCTGTGATTTTAGAGTGTTCTGATCTATCTAGGGTCCCTAATTTGGCTATTGTGGTCCATTACCTTTTCCTTGATGGGCCTTCTCTAAATTAGACTCAGTATCGATCAGAACGGGGTCCAGGTTCGACTCTTTTTCTGCACATTCAAATTCATCTCGATCAGACTGACTATCTTAGACACCAAATGAAATGATGACTTTTGAATATGGCCAATTCTTGATGTGAATGGAGTACTTGATACTAAGTGAAATCAATCTCCATCCGTAAGGGACGAATGTCGGGACAAGAGTGATCTCAATTTATTGGAGAAGAGGACAAGTAGTCTGGAGAGGGATTCACAAAGTTCGAACTAGGCTCTCAGGAATTGACTCAAATTATTGGAGATGTCATATTCGCGGAATTGAAGAGGGTGTCAGCAGGGTCCCGACGAAACCATCCATGAGTCAACATCTTATAATAGAAGAGGAAAAGAAGAGGAGTATGAAATACAATGATAAAAAAGAGGATGAAATGAAGAAAAGATAAAAAAGAAGGCTCAAAGTTAGCAAAATACAAAGGATTGAAAATATAAGAAATGAGAGATGGTGCAAGTGTGCGGGACTGATCTTTGATCTAAAACTAAATTCGAACAAACACAAAACAATGGGTTCACCAACTTACGCCTGTGAAGCCGTATGAATTCGATAATTTTTATATTTTCAATTTTAATTGTTATTTAGGCAATCTTTTAACAAGACCTTAGAGGATAACCCTATAGGAGTGTCAGTACTACTAGAAAAGTATCTTGTACTTCCCACTTCCTTTGTAACTTGTAATCAACACTTTTTGAGATCCTTAATATCGGTCCTAGGCTGGTTACTCAGCCAAAGAATAAGAGTGAGGAAACCGATAAAGGCAAATCAAGTACTTCACCCTTGTATTGTACTCAGATGCGAGATGATGAGACAGACACCCTCGTGAAGAGGTGACCTAAGGTCAACACTTTAGACTAAGTCTGCAAGCAGATGAATCCCTACTCGCCCATGTATGATATAAGCATCGATATTTCACCATGTCCAGGTGATAACCAAAGGCGCACCTCGACATGGTTTTTGCCTCTAATCCTTATGGGTCATGCCAATCTTAGTCTGGAGTGTACCTGAAAAAATGAGGGCTTTAGGAACCCAATACAATGAAGTCCCTTATGAATTTTTTTATGGTTGAAGTGTTATTAGCAATCCCCTTATTTTAATTTTTTATTTTCACTTTTTGAATATTTTTCAAGATAATATTATCCTAATGATTTTTTGGATTTTCTTTAAAACCTAAGTTAATCAAAACTGAGGGATATAACAGAGAAAGTTATACAAGGTGACACTAGGATGGAAATATTACTCTTGTGTCAAAATGATGGATGCTCAGATAGAAAACTTACATCGCTTGCCTCCTCTCTCCATGTGGGATGCAATATTGAATTTAAATTACACTACATGAAATACAAGTCGATGAAATCGCACTAAGCAGGAATTGCTATTAGCGTGAAGCACAGATTTAATCTGATCTAGGTCCAAATGTATCCGAGACTATTGGTGCATGCATATGTTAGGGATTTGGTACTAAATTACTCGATCAAGCAATCCTAAAGACCGTTGACTAATTCACATAAGACAAATAAAAGTAAACCGGAAAATTCAAATCACAGGAAACAAAAGAAAATAATGAGAAAAATAGGGGGAATAAAAGGTAGAAGGCGATAAAAACATGGAAAACCAACAAGCCCTCAGGAGAACAAACACCTAGTATAATAGGCTTGCTATTGTTCAAGTGTCCAAGTTCGTCTCTGTATTATTATAATAATGAGTCTCTATCTCACAAAATGAAAAATAATAAATATACTAATGATATGCTACTCTTCTCTCTCTCTCCTTGTCTTCTTCATGCTCTCTCATGTTGGCCCTCAAAGAAGGGACCAGCCTCCAATATGCTTCACCGGTTTGGTCTCCTAGAAGACCGTCCTCATATAGCGGGCCCTCACAGAAAATCAATAAAGGAAATTGGTCGGAACAGATAAACAATTATTTATAGAGAAATAAAGTAGATAAATAAGAAAATAAACATACAATGATACTCTATCATACGTGTTGCTCCCTGGCAATGATACCATTTAATTGATGTAATCGAGACAAGGATCCTAACATATGGTCTTGGAGGACATGCGGTGTCCGATAAGTCGGATCCGACAATCGTTATATCGACGCCTCTCTCAGCACTCGGAACCCGGATCAAACAAGCAAATCAATAATAAACCCATGATATATGAAATTAAATCTATGTGTATGGGGTGAAAATTATTATACCCGACAAAATATGTGTATAATCGGCAAGTGCAGGGGTTCGAACCACTGAGAAAACTGAGGATATGTGTAATTATTATTATTAATTAATTAGTTATTAATTTTTTTTGTATGCATTTTCTATTTTTTCTAATTGTTTGTTTTTTATTATATTTAATTTTTATGTATTTTTAAATGTTTTATTTTTGTATATTTTTACATTTTAATTTTTTATTTATATTTAAATTTTCCAAAATTTTAATTTCTTTTTTATTTTTAAGATATAACATATATTTATGTATACTACTAATAATAATACATATTATAAATAAATAATGTATAACGTATACATTATATATATAACGGAATAACCCTTTTTTGAACGTTTTAAATATAATATATAATTAAACGTAATAATAATTTGTAATTTATAAGTATTATATGGTATATGTGGTATATATAGGGTTTTATAATTTTAAATATAGCAAAAGAATGTTAAATCAAGAAAATAAAATTTTTGTGTTTTTTATATTTTCACTATTTTTTGGGATTTTTTTAAATTTTTTGCTATTTTTTATGTATTTTTAAACTATTAAAATTTACAAAATAGTGAAAAACTAAATAGGTCAAATATTTTGGGGCTCTAAAAATTGAAAATAAGTCCAAAATTTTCCAAAACTATTTCTAATATGTATCACATAATATAAGGAAAAACATAGAATAGAAAACTATTTATTTTTATTTTATACGGATTTGTTTTTCTAATTTTATAGTTTTTTGGAGTTTTGTAATTTATAAGGTTTTAATTTTGTATTTTTTAGTGATTTTTATCTGAAGGTAATATATATATACAACTATAATTATTCTCTTTTTGAATTTTTAATGTGTCTTTATATTTTTTGGATATTAATATTTAAATAGGGAATAAAACACTCTCTTTTTTGAAAATAGGAAAATATAATTAAATTCAAAATAAAGGTGTGGGCATGAATAAAATATGCATCATGCATCTACCACATTTCCCCAACATTTATAACATATAGGAGCTATTTTATAAAAATAAAAAATGCATAGAATAAAATACAGGCTTGGCAAGAACCGGACCTTGCATGCAATTTTCCCAAAAAACATTACAATAATTATACAAATTACATGACTCAATGCAAATACTCAAAGTCGGTGGGGCTTGAGTGCAAAAGTTCCACTTATCTCACATGGGGGGAGTGCGTGAGGTGACCTAGAAAGTGATAAAAATATAAAAATCGAGGAATTTGAAGGTCCATTACGCAAGTTCTACAAATAATTTGCACTACGCGTGATAATTACAAGACTAAAAAGAAAATAAGAAAAAGATGGTGGGGCTTCAGTGGAATTAACCCTTATTTGCCAATTAAAGCAAAGAATCGGACCTTGCATGCAAGTTTCCCCAAAAACAATACATTAATTATATAAATTACACGACTAATTGCAAATACTCAAAGATAGAGAGCTTGAGTGCAAAAGTTCCAAGTGCCTCACGTGGGAGCCACGTGAGGTGACCTGCCGAGGGACCAAAATATAAAAATCAAGGATAGCTTGGGTACGTTAATGAATTTAAATGTAATTGTAATGGTAGTGTAAACTATTTACAATTATAGAGTTTACCCCTTATTTGCAAATTAAAGCAAACTAAAGGAAAGAATTTGACCTTATGCGCAATTTTCCCCAAAAACATTACAATAATTATACAAATTACACGAATAATTGCAAATACTCAAAGATGAAGGGAATTGAGTGCAAACGTTCCTGCCGCCTCACGTTGGGGCCACATGAGGTGACCTGGAAAGGGGTATATTATGGAATTTACCCCTTATTTGCAAATTAAAGCAAAGAATCAGACCGACATGCAAATTTCCTCAAACATTACATTAATTATACAAATTATAAGACTAACTGCAAATACTTAAAGCCGGAGGGGCATGAGTGCAAAAGTTCTAGGTGCCTCATGTGGGGGGCCACATAAGGTGACCTAGCAAGGGACCAAAATATGAAAATCGAGGAATGCTTGGGTACATTATATACAAATAATTTACACTATTCAATATATTTACATGACTAAAAGGAATATAATAAAAGACAGTGAGTCTTCAGTGGAATTTACCCCTTATTTGTGCATCATCCAATGCTTAAGATCTTTTCGCTCAATGCATCGACGGTTGAGCACGACGTGTACCCTTTTGTTGATGGGCGTGTGAGATTAGATCTCCAGTGAGATCTAATGGTGCAGACATGGCTCCATCCAACTGCATCTTGAGGGTCTAGAGCAGAGGATGATCGGACAGTAGATGCTTGATTCCCAAGAACAAGGAAGAACACCGAAGGTTTGAATAAAATATGCATGTATAGGGAACAATGGGATCAAAAAGCTAAAATTCACATCTTAGCTCCATTTTAAATAAAACCATACTTCATTATATAAATACTTTAATTTTATGAAAATAAATGTGAGCATGGTAAATTTTGAGTTTGTATGGAGGATTTATTGATATGTGAAGTTTTGTTTGTGGTGTTTTGCTCTATATTCCCAAATGCATTATGCATTATTTTTATGCAATTATTTTTGTATTTTTCTTTGTATAATTATGTATAATTTTTATGTTGAGGGTTTAATTATTTGAGGTGTATATGATACATAATAGAATAAGGTAAACAATAGTTGTTTATTGATGATAAAAATTAGGGTTTTCATGTATTTTGTGAACACATTAATTTCCCTATCTCCCCCTATATTTTCCTTGTTGACTAAGTTAATATTGCCTTGGTCTCGGGGTTAGGGTCATTTTGTGTTTTTGACATTTCATTTCTTTTTCTTTTCTTTTCCTTTATTCTTTTATATTGGAATTGATACCTATATTTTTGCAATATTTACAGGGTAATTATTGAGTGTTATTTTACACAAGTTGATGTTATTTACATGCATTTAACTAGGGATTCATCATTTGTACTACATTGAGGGCTTAGCGAGCCAATTGTTTAACATCCGCTGGGCGGTGGAAGATGTAGACATGTAGATATGTGGACACGTGATGCTTGCTTTCATAATGTTGATTTAGCAATAGGATTTTAACATCATTTTAGGCATGGACTAGCTGGAGATGCACCTTGCGTGCATGGAATTTTTTGAGAAGACGATGGTCTTACATCTACATGGAGTACTGCCATTTCAGTTTGATGGGCGTACTTCTAAAGGCGAGATCGAGTGCATCTCTGCTTTGAGAGAACACCAGTTTCTCAGGAAGGGATGTATAGGCTACCGTGCATATGTGGTAGACTCAACAATGCAAGATCAGATGATCGAGGACGTTAGAGTTGTGCGCTAGTTTCTTGATGTGTTTCTAGATGACTTGCCTAGGATACCACTTGCGAGGGAGATAGAGTTAGAGATCATACTATTTCCAAACACATGGCCAATCTCTATCTCAAAAAGCTCAAAGTGTACTTATAAGAGCTATTAGATAAGGGATTTATCCACACATGTACATTAGCATGGGCTGCATCAATCCTCTTTGTGAAGAAAAAAGATGGGTCCTTGAGGCTATGCATAGACTACAGATAGTTGAACAAGAGAATGATCAAGAATCATTATCTACTCCATTGATTGATGATTTCATTGATCAGATAAAGGGAGCAGTGGTGTTCTCCAAAATTGATTGTGATCGGGATACCACCAGTTGAAGATCAAGGATGTAGTCTTTGATGAAGACCATGTTTCGTACTAGATATGGTCACTACAAGTTCGTGGTGATGCCTTTTGGACTTATGAATGCACCTACTGCATTCAAGATTTGATGAATTGAGCTTTCCATCCGTACTTGGATAGGTTCATGATCGTATTCATTGATGATGTTCTAGTCTACTCCCATGATGAGTACAAGCATGAGTCACATCTTTGCATTGTGCTAGAGACAGATAAATCATAACTTCATCACCTTTGTTCTTTCATTTTGGCCTTCCCTATCTAAATGCATGTATATAACATTAATTTGTGAAAACAAATACTCAAAAATTCACATAAAATAGTGAATAAAATACTATATAAAATACTGAATCTAATTCCAAAATAAAAGAATAAAAGAAAGTAAATAAAAGAATGCAGTATCAAAGGCACTGAGTGACCCTAGACCTCAAGACCCAGTCATCATCACGATGACTTGGTCGACAAGGAATAAAGTAGGGGAGATAGGCCAACCAATTGTACTGAAAACACAATCTAAAAACCCTAGATTCATAGCCCAATAATTACATTTAGGACCATGTTATTTTCTTATTTTTAAACATCAAATCAATAAACTTTGAACATGAATATTGTATATAAAAATACAAATTTTATTTCACTAAAAAAAATAATGCACAGTGTGTCCGGGATACAAAATAAAAAGCTGCAATGAAAACTTTACATACATATATCTTCTCCATACATATCCAAAATTCACCAAACTTACCTTTATTGTTCATAAAATTAATTATCTATTTAATAAAGGTTGCTTCATTCTTTTTGGAATCAAGATGCAAAAGTTGGCTTCTGGGCTCTCCTGGTGTAGTATACTTGTATATAATATTTAGGATATTTGATCTTTATATTTTTTAATTTCCTATAGTTTTATATATTTGTAAATATTATTTGAAATATTTGTAAATATTAAAAATAAAATAAAACCATGAAAACTTCAGTAAAATTAATAAGCACACTTTAGCATATAGATGAATTATACCTGTAATACACCTATAATATATATACACAATTATTTAAGTATATAAATAAACTTAGAAACATAATTTAAAAATAGGTAAAAGTGTATTTAAATAAGTTATAAATATATAAATTATATTTATAAAAATAAAATATGTAATACAAATTTAAAATAAAATATGTAAAATATAGGTACGTATACCTATAACCATACATGTAAATATTAGCATATAATTAATTAACTTGTAAACAAAATAAAAATATAAACATATTTCATGTTTTAAAAAAATTAATAAAGTCATTTAATATTTTTTTATCTAATCTATAAGGTATTTCTAAATCCCATTTTTGGTCGGTTCACGTGGACCAACCAAAGCACTTGGACCATTGACCCTTAGGTCAACTATCCTTCTCCCTTGCCACTCCTGTGTCAGAGTCACTAGGATCTGATTTTGGCCATTTTCCCGGGCTTCCTCCATGTGTTTCCCTCCTTGAGACCTTCACCTTCCTACTCCCCTGTAAACCCTTACCTTAGACCACTCCAGAATCTCCACCTACCACGCTCCTTCTTCACGCAAGATCTCCACCCTTTTGGCCGAAACTCACATCAATAAATTCTGACCTCCTCCCCCCTCTCACATTTTGTTCCCTTTTCCAATACCGTAATCCCTGAAGAACCCTGTTGGAATGAGTCGTTAGTGACAGATTCAAATCCCCGGCCTTCAAGGCGAGGATAAGGTGATGGATTGCCGGTGGTCCGAGCTTCGTCGGCCACCTCTGTTGAGCACCCATCTACTCCTTGTCTCTGTAGGTATGAGATGTAGATTTATGTTCTTATTATTCCTTTTTGTTCCAGTAGCATAATTTAATCATTAGTTTCATTAATTAGGGTGTTATTTAGTCTAAGTTTTAGAAATAAATTTGGTTGGGGCATTAGACTCTAGCCCCAAATCCATCATGCTTCTACAATGACCCGACTCCTTTTAGCCACCATTTCATTTCCCTTGCACTTCTCCATATGATCCCCATGTTTTCCCCTCGATTCTGCGTGAATTGAGTGGGATTCGAAGCTCCCTCCTCTGCCATCGTCGGAGCTTCATCGACTCATCATCTCCTTGTTCGCAAAGCTTCAAGGAAGGGTCGATTTCAACCCTCTCATTGTTGTCAATATTTTTGTGCAGGAGTTGCACTAAACCAAGCCACCTGGAGTGAAGAACAAAGCCAGAACAACATTTCCAGGTGATTGAAGCTGCAGGGTCCCTCAGATGGATCCTAGACCTCTTTAAAGGATCCTGCTAGTGCAGAAGGTAGTTAGGAAGAGGAGGAGACCTTTCAACAAGGCAATTGGTGGATGGAGGCATGCATAATCAAAGATCAAAGCTCGGATGAGCTTCGTTCTTGAGGTGTTCTTTGTGAACCCTAGAGGACCGTTAGTTCGTGAACCACGACCCAGATCTAATATGGAGCGTCTGATTCAAAGGCGAACCGTCATGTCCCGCAACCGTCCATCATGCCCTGTGGATGTTTCCCTGTCCTCCAATCACACGCATTTAAGTGGGGGTAATTGCACAAAACCCCCTCCGTTTTTGTATATTTTGTTTTAGTCTTATAAATATTTAAATACATTGTATATTTTATATAAAAATTACAATTGGGCCCCGCTTTTATAGTATAGCTCATCCAAGTTAAGTGCCAGCTTAGCTCACGTAGTCCCCCACGTGAGGTGGGCAATTTGCAAAGAACCCTCTCTGGGCTCCTTTAGTTCTATTTAGTATTAACAATTTGTAATTAGGTGTTAAACTTGTGGGTATTTTGCACAGAAATCCATGGATTTTGTTATTATTGCAAAAATACCCTTTGATAGGTCTTGTAATTATTTATTTGCATTTCCATTTTCTTTACATAGCTCCTATGCTTATAAATTGGTGGGGAAAATACAATAAATGCTCTATCTGATGCTTATTCACGACATGGTTTTTATTTATCATTTTACTTGTATCTCCATTTATTAAAAATCAAGAGGTGCTTATTTATTCCTTGTTTAAATATAAAATACAAAAGAATTATAAAACCACTTTTAAAATTTTCAAAAAATAGATATTATTTATTATTATATTTTATCACACCATACCCAAAATCATAAAAAAACAAAAGAAAACCATAAAAATTTAAAAACCCTCCAAACCATTTAAAAATTTGAAAAAACTTATAATCTAAAAAATTAGTTTATTGTTGTATATTTTTATCTATATTATATACCAAATAATAAAAATAGTTTTGAGAAATTTTGCACTTATTATCTATTTTTAAATCTCAAAACTATTTGGCCTATTTATTAACTACCTATTTTGGACTATTTCAAACTTTAAAAATACATTATAATTAGCAAAAATCGCATCCAGCATCACATTCATTTGCATCTGTGAAAAGTATTTGGGTTCTGAACTGAGTTATGAGCAGAAACCGAGAGTGGTCCATACTTGACCTTAATCCACCTATTTTTCAGAGTAAATTCACCGAGAAATAGTATTTTAGAAGCTTCATGTCTTTGACTTAATTCTTTGAGTTCCACATGACAATGTGCAGCGTTTGTCTCTTAGTGTCTAACCTGGTGTCTTCATTCCAGGTACGACTCTGGAATATGGAATTAATTTGTGCTCTCGCACTATGCACTTAGCTCAACTCAGACAGGATGTTGGAAGACTATGTGAGTTTCTTTTCTGGTAGCGTGGAAATCTAAAGACCAGAGTACGGGTTGAAATAAAGCTTCGGAAAAGGGATGGACAACTAGGCACAATTTATTCTAAGACCCCAAAACATGTACGGAAACAAAAAGATTCTATACCGTAGGGGCACAAAAAGATCTAAGCATGACCACCAAAAATCCAAATACAAAGAAGCATTCTACCAAATAAATATCTGGCCAAAAAAGGGTCCAAGCTTCAAGAAAATCTCCAGCTCTTGGTGGAGACTCGGCTACACTGGCCAGCTTCACAAGGAGAGGCGACTACACTGGCCACCCTCCAGTACTTTTCTTCTTCTTCTAACTTCTCCCCCAATTCGATTGTGAACACAATGCGACATACCTTAGAAGGAAATACCTGACTCCCCGAGGATGAGTTACTGGAGAGGAGATTTGCATGGTAGTCCAGCATTCTGGATTGGAAGAGCTAAAACCTTTCACACAAATGAGTCGATTGTTCAATGTTCATAGGAAATGCTTTGGGAGGAGGATTGATCTAAGATGACTTCTGAGCCGAAACTGCGACAATGATGTGTAGAACTTGAAGGCTATTGATTTTAAAATTCTATGTCTCACATAAGTTCCCCCAAACTAATAATCCAAAGGTTGAGTCTAGTTTCATTTTCACCTTTGGCTCATAGTCTTAGTATGGAACCCAATCTCATTTCACCTCATGGCATTTCTTTTGATGCTCAGGGACGAGCATGGTTTAAGTCTAGGGGGATGATGAATCTCATATTCATCACTCCAAATCTCATTAATTAAGCTCCAATCCCTCAAAATCATCATCATTTCTTCATTTATTCTGCATAATTAGCATTCATGCATGTTTTAATAAGAATTGCATTTTATCACTCATTTCTGCACAAAATAAGAAGCCAAAAATCCCAGCTGAAATTGGCCTGCAAAGAGTCAAACTTCCATGATTTTTAACTAATTCATGCTAACTCCAATGACCTTAAATCACCTCCACTGTGTACATGTCACTAACAAGAATAAATGAAAAACACAAAAAAATCACTGACCCAAATAAGTGGACCAATAACCCAAACCCCAGTTCTAGGATTTCTGGACTGAAACCCTCATATCTTCCCCATCCAGTGTCCCTTTTAATTCTACTCACTTTTGAACTAATGTACATTCAATTACCTTCAAAACAAGACCAAGTTCAAGTGAATCGGAACTCGTATGTGAAAGTTGGATTTTGGGCCTCTTTTGTACATTTTGTTTTTTAGCGGTTTTGACCAATTATTTTATGTATATAATTAACCAATTTTATTTTATTTCTTTTTCATTTGTCTTCTTTGATAAAAGTTTTATTAAAATGTGCAAAAATCCAAATCCAAACTGAGATTAAAATCAAAGAAACAAATTGAGTTCGAGTCTTCACTAATTGTCTGTACAGAATTGGTTTTTTTGTGTTTTTATTTTATTTCTTATTATTCATATTCAATAAAAATCCAAAAAAATTAGATTAATGTTTAATTTTTTATCTTTGATTTTATCATTTTTTTCCAGATTTTTATCTGGTAAAAATAACAAAAAATTATAAAACCAAAAAATCTAGGTATTCTATGTAGATAGGATATCCCAGAAATATCATTTTGTTCAAATGACTGATTTTGGTTTTAATGTCTTCATGAAAGTTGTAGATCGCATCGAGACGAGCAATTTTTGTGAAAGAATTTTTTTGATCCGAGGTCGTTTGCTATTTATTTTTGATTTTACAAAGTTTCTATTTTCTGATTTTTGTGGTGCTGACACCTGGCAGCTCTTGGAGCAGCCACGTATCACCCATTTTTTAATTTATTTATATTTAGTTTTTATAAAAAAAATAAAAATAAGAAGACCGCACGTGCATAGCACGTGGCTCCCGCGCACGTACCACGCACGTGCCCCGCACCCTTGCCCCCCTACTGCCACGTGGCGTGACCTGGGTTGTCCTATCTCGGTTGATTGGACGGTCTCAGGACCGTCACCTTCATCCAGCCGACCTTCCTCTTTTGCTCTGCCGCCACCTCCAATTCCTCCGCCTCAAACTGCGAAATCACCGACGCTGCCTCCCCTTCCGCGATCTCCTCCTCCTTGTCCCATCTCCGATCGCGATCTGTTCCAATCTCATCAAATCACCTTCGATCTCGTGATTCCATCAACTCCCAACTTCCATCTCCGGCGTGGATACAAAGACCTATAAAAACCTCAGCACCACCCCCTTCATCGACATCCGATGATTTGCATCTTCACGACTTAGCCGGTGGTGACAGCCCGGTGAAGCCACCATTCGCGGCAAGATCCGAGCCCAAAGAAGCTCGTCGCAGCACGGCGACCCTCCTCATCGGCTCTGCTTCGCTCCGGCCCTCTTTGGTTGTTGAGCCAACAACAACAGCTGCTACCTCCAACTTCATTCGCCCCAGTCGGGTCATCTCCGACAACGCCGTGCCTTCCCCGACCAACACTCCGCCAGGCGTCGTCTCCTTCGTCATCAACTTCACGCCGCCGTGCTGCTAGGGCCCCCCATTGATCGCTTCGTCTCACGACGCATCTCACCACGCCTACTGCTCCTAGCTTGACCTTCGACGTCAACAACTTCACCAGCCAGCTCCGGGGAGCCTCCACAACTCCACCGTGAGCCGCCTGGCCCTCTCCATCGTCAAGCTTCGACCGCCAAGCCGTCGGGGGCAGGCCCGAGACCCGTGACCCTCCCCACGTGAGGCGCACGTGAGGAGAGTGTACTTTTGCGAAGAAGCCCAAGGACTTCCAAGATTTACGATCAGGTCCAAAGGTCGCGTGCATAGCACGCGACCTACTGGGAAAATTGCATTTTTATACTTATTAATTATCGTCATTGTAGGTCCCTCTATTGCATTTTTATACTTATTAATTATCGTCATTGTTGTAATACCCATGTAATCTGCTATCACTCTGTACCGCAACATTGCATATTTTTAGTTTCAAAAATAACATTATGTTCCTAACTTAATTCTCTACATTGTGGAAATTGTTTGACATTTTTGTGACCAATGGTTAATTATTAATTAATTATTTTGCAGAAAATTGCATATTTTGTCCATCTTGTGCTTTGAAATTTATCATTAATTAACAGTTGCTCTAAAAATTGCCGAAAAAAATATGGGTTGTTGAATTAATTGTGTTTAACATTGTGCCCAAAAAGAATTGCATTTGCATGCATAGTTTACCTTGTAAAAATAATTTTGCATAATTCAATATTTTATTTTTAATAGTTATTGAATCTCATATTTCGAGATTTAGGATTTTTCTGAGATCACTCAACTAGTGATAGATCTTGGATAATTTTATCCCTTGAAAGTAAATAGATTTATTATTTATTATAATTAAATATTGAAATTCATTGTGTTTGCATTAAAAAACTCATAAAAAATTCATCTCCCATCCAAAAATCCAAAAAAATACATTGCATCCATTTCATCATAATTATCGGCCAAGTTTCATATTTTTTGGATATCGTTTGATCGATATTTACATTTTAGTCCCTAAAATAGGCCAAAGTTGCATTTTGCATCCTTAATTACATTAAAAATTACAAAAAATATCGCCTTAAAAACTATGCATGAACTTTAATAGACATAATTCTAGGTTGTTCCTTTGACTCCTTGTGTTCGACCTTGGGACTAGCTCAAGTAAAATAAACATAATACCACACGACTAAAAATAAACTAAATAATTGTGGTTATTTCTTGACCTATTCTGATTGTCAGCCTACAATGAAACGATATTAATTTTAAACGCACGACAATACACGACAAGCTGTTTTACATTAGCTATTTCGGAACCGTAGATGGCATTGTTGCCTGGGAGGCAAACGGCTTAGTTTTTTGTCTTAAAATTTTTGTTCGATTTTCCGCATTCGGGTAGTCTGACCCCCAAATTCTTCACTGTAAATTCCATATTTTCTACATATTTTTTATTTTATTTTCAGCATTTATTTTTCTTATTTTATTTTTGATTTATTTTTTAGTCACTCTCTTACACCATCTCTCTTATTTTTCTTGCGAGGTTCCTGGCGTACGTGGAGCAGTTTTTCAAGAATCGACGCATCTTCACTGACTTATGAAAAAAGCCGCAATTAACTTTAAGATTTAGTCAAGTCGTGAGAGAGCGTAGAGTCTAGGATTTTATTTTCTGCAATTTTAATTTATGTAATTAATTGATCATTTATAGCAGTGTCCGTTTGGACTCTTGCGTGTGTAAAGAAGACCTTGAACTTTTTCTGTGGTGTATTTTTGCCTATTTCACTCTCCGGTGATGGTGGGGCCCGACTTGAGGGGTGATTAGGATAGACCTGCACATACGGCTCTTTGAGCATTTAAATTTTTGATTGTGCTTGTAGGACCTAAGGCCACACTTCACTTTAATTGAGACACACATTAGATCATTCAATTTAGCCAAATTAAACTCAATTCTTCCCCGCCAATAGAACTTTCTGCTAGGTGCGGTTTTTCATCGGCATGCATTCATCTAGATTAATTTTTCAATTTCTGTATTGCATCCCACATGGAGATTGCGAGGATTCACTGTAAGTATTCTAACTTAGCATACACCATTGTTTTCACGTGCATCGGCTTTCCCGAATTTCTCCCTCCTGTTTTATCACATAATTCTAAAGGAAATTTGGACTGAATGGTAGACGTGTATTTATTCTTATTTAATTCTTCAGTGATCGCCTAATTATAATTGGGACTACTAAATATAGTCGATTTAAATAACTCATAAAATACAGAATTGTTGAGGGAGAGCAACCCCGACCTTGGATTCTTTTGTTTTTTTGAGTGAGCGAGAGATGAAACTTAAGGCTATAGCCAAAACCAGGATTTTCATATTGACTTTTGATTCTAGCAAAAATGATTAGCTACTTCTCAGTAAGGATCTAACGGGGTAGTCAGTAAACAGTCCGAATTTCCTTAGCAGAGTGGGTGGTTTAGAGGACACTACGTAAGGCTCCGTCCTCATGTAACGGGTAGCCTTTCTACAGTCCGTACTTACTCCCATACTGGTTGAAAGTATGTGCAACTAGTCGTAAGAATTCGAGCCAGTCATTATGAAAATTTCTGCACCTAACATCTCGCTAATTATTTTCCAAGATTAATTTATCATCAACTTAAAATTGAAAAGATAATTGCCAAACTCTTATGGCTACATTGTGTATGTTGGTGAACTTGGGGTTTGATTTGTGTTTGATTTTGCAAGTGTGAACCGATTTCGAAAATCAAAAGCCGCACACTTGTGCCATCACTCTCCTTTCTTGATTTGTCAACCAATAAACCTCCTTCGAAAATCATGGAACTCTTGTCCAAGAACTCTCCAGATCCAGGTCATGAAAATCAATTCGTCTCAAACAAACCCAAACCGTAATTCATTTCATCTCTTTCAAAAATGGCAGAACATTTATCTGATAATCCATCAGAGCTATACTATGAAAATGAATTCGTATCGGCTTGACCTAAAGTTTCAAAATCTCCTCCAACTACACATCATCCAACTTCCTCTCAATCACCAATAGATCCAACACTCTCTGCAAATCTGATCTACTTCATGAATGACAACCCTTTAAATTCGGATCATACAAACCAACAACCAACTGAGATCGCCACTTCTTCTTATGTCTATCCTCTCTACTCAGATCATACAATTCACCCTTCATATTCAGTAAATGTCAATCCATCATTCATGGGAGATTATAACCACATGATCGAATTAAACACTTCTTCACATCTTCCATCTTCCCCACCCTTGAACACAAATGAGCAACCATCATCTTGGATTGACTATGACAACCCCATCTTTAGACATGACACTCATACAGAGGACTGGACTGACGACATAGAAGCACATAAACCCTGTATGTTGACTCCACAATATCAAGGTATGTCCAATCATGATCACAGGAATTAACTCTACTCAGACAAAATCCACATTCCTGGATCACATGAGCAGCCTCCTTCCATAATTTTTTAGGAGAAATTTTCAAAAAATAACGATCATATATTGGATATTTCAAGAGACTCTTCTCCTAGCACATACAGGAAAATGGAAGATGAAATTATTGAATCTCAAATACAAAACAAACCCCGATTGCTCCAATGATTGGTCATGAAAAGATTTTGGAAGATGATATTTCAAGGATAAACAAGAGATTTGATTTAATGGAGGATAGATTTAGAAAGTTTGCCGACCGATTAATTTCACTCTCTGGTAGCTCGAACATAAAAATTGATGAAGAAAAGATTGGATCTCATGTTGACAATTTTGAGGATATTCAGAAACCTAGGGACGATTCTGACAGCGGCACTTCTGCATATTATTCCCCTAGACATGACTATGCCTCTGACTCTTACTCGGAACATCAAAGACCCTACTCATCTGAGGAACACACCACATCACCACACAACACAGAAAATACCAAAAAATTGAAATATTGGAAAACAACAAAAAAAATCAAAAATCACGAAAATACATAAAAATTGAAACCAGAGAAAATCTGAAGAATTTGGATCCTACTGTACGGGAAGCACTGGAGAGGAAACTGATCTTTGAACTTCCCTTTGTACAGGCCTTTGAACAGTTCCCTGACCTGAAAGGATTTGTAATGGATAAATTAATGATGAAAAAGTCGGGCAAGATTATAACAAAGATTGAAATACATATCTCGTCAATGGCCTCCTCCTTGGTGTTGAGGAGAAAAACCAAGAGCCGCATAATGAAGCGGTTGCCCAGAGATGAATGTGAAATCAAAGACACAATTTTCACCCATGCTCGAATTGATGACGATTCACCGATCAATATCCTCCCGACCTCTGTATTTTACGAATTAAAACTCAAACCAATCAGGAAGATACAAGAGATTGTTCAATTGGTTGACCGATCAATAAAGAGGCATAGAGGAATCATTTATGTCATCATTACATTCCATGGTGCTTTGCTCAAAGTAGACTTCACGATCATTGATATTGAGCATCAAGGACAACTCACCCAGTCTCCAATTATTCTTGGAAAGCCATTCTTAGCATTGGCTAAGGCGATTATTGAATGCGAGACTCGGGAAGTCAATTTTACAGCATTAGAAGCACTTCGATCTCACCTAGTCTTTGAGGAACCACGATTTTCTAAGTTAACCCGTGAAGTCCTCAACAGCCGTAACCACCAAGCGGTAGAAGAGCCCTATCCTGTTGCTACAAATGAGATAGCGGTTGTTGATGAGACTATTGGTTTAGAGACTCTCCCCCCTGCTCCATTCCCAGCTGCTCTCACCTTGGAGAATCAAGTATATGAATCATATGATCCGGAGACTTATGCATAGTCGCACCCTGGGTCAACCTATTCTGACTGCCTTGATCACATCAACTCGACACAGGAATTCTCCAACATCAAATTAATTTAAAATGAACATGTAGAGACTATCCCCAGTATTTCAATTCCTGCGGATCTCACAATAGAAAAATGTTTCTTATATGATCCTGAGATATATGCCTGGTCGCATCTTGGGGCAGCCTACTCTGAATACCTTGACCAAATCATCCCAAATCGGGAGTGCACCAATATTAAGAAGACTAAGAACAAACATGCAAGACGAACACTGAACAAGGAGAAGAATTCCGATGGTTATTCATCTGGAGACTCAAGTGGACCAACAACTTCACGAAACAAAAGGACTACTCCTTCATCAAAAAAGAAAGTCACCTTTGACCTTCCGAAAGAGGAATCAGTTGATGATCCCTCATCAGGTCCGGATAAGGTAATATACATGAGTGAGGTCTGCTCGACAGTTCTAAAACCATTTCTTTGCAAGGATCCAAACTTCGATTCTCGTTGGACGACTCCCATTACTCACTATTATTCGTCAAAAGTGTATTGGCAATCCACCTCTATATGCTTTGTTCGTTCATGAAAGGCAGGATTATTAGCAATAAATAGAGCTACTTGATTATCACATACAAGCTGCATAGGTAAAGGAACCTCAATAGTAAGATCATTCAACACCGATCTAACCCACATCATTTCAACTCTTCCATGGGCCTAGTAGACGCCAAGAAAATTAGGGGCGAGACGAGGCCGAGCCTATCTGCGAACGTCAAACTTCTTTGACGCGACGTAATCTCCAATCAAGACAAAGCAGGCACTAGGGTTCGACGTGAAAACACACGATCCCACATCAAATACACTAATATTATTTCTTATGAGCTGACTAAGACTGGTGCTTCTGAGTATTCATCCGAGGACAAATCGCTTGATCCCAAGAAGGAACGAATTCTGAGAAAACAACTGAAGAAACAAAAAGACAAGAATATCTGGAGTGTGTCCACTTTCAAATACTATTCTTATGAGGATAACTCATATGATGGCTACCTTTCATCTGACTCATACTCTTCATCTAATATCCAACATGATCTCTCCGAGGATAACAACGATAATAGTTGGGAATCATATGCTTCATCTATGTCTCTTCATTACGATCTCCCACCGCAGGCTCACAAAAAGATCGATCAAAAACCACCTTAATCATTGGCTACCCACCCTCCCTCTCGACCACATCAGTCTCCTTGTACATCTTTTTCCTTCACTTAGGTCAAGGCCTAAGTATAGGGGGGATCGATGCCATCTGTACATATCATTCTACTCATCTCACGACCGCCTCTTTTCCACCCTTCTTCCTTACTTAGGCTGACCAGAGCCTAAGTATAGGGGGAACCGATGCCCATTTGTATATACTCTCTTCTTCGACATATCCCGACCACCTCATTTTTTCGCTCTTCTTCTATACTTAGACTATTCACAGCCTAAGTATAGGGGGGCGAACCAATGTACCTCGTTCTTTTTCTTTTTCACTCTCTTACGCTTAGCCCGAGCTATGTCTTCTTTACGCTTCTTGTGCTCTGAGGATACAACACTCGCTAAGTAAAGAGGGGTCTGTATATATACTGTGTATATATTTTACCCATATCTCGTACTTTCGCGTAAGTCTATGTATTTAGAGGGTGGGTATTTAATTTAAAAAAACAATAAAAACAAAAATAAAAAGAAAAAGAGTGTTCCTACTAACACTGACTGTGCCCAACCCAAAACTTTTTGAAAAAATGGCTTCTTATTTATTTTTCATAAAAAAACAAAAACCAAAAATCCCTTGCATAAAAAAATCAAAAAAATCACAAAAGGAAAAAATGTGTCTGCATTTCACACACATGCACTTCATCCAGCATCACATTCATTTGCATCTATGAAAAGTCCTTGGGTTCTGGACTGAGTTATGAGCAGAAACCGAGAGTGGTCTGAACTTGACCTTAATCCACCTAATTTTCAGAGGAACTTCACCTAGAAATAGTATTTTAGAAGCTTCAAGTCTTTGACTTAATTCTTTGAGTTAACATGACAATGTGCAGCGTTTGACTCTTGGTGTCTAACCTGGTCTCTTCATTCTGGGTATGGCTCTAGAATAGGGAATTAATTTATACTCTCGCACTATGCACTTAGCTCAACTCAGACAGGATGTTGGAAGACTGTGTGAGTTTCTTTTCTGCTAGCATGGAAATCTAAAAACCGGAGTACGGGTTGAAATAAAGCTTCGGAAAAGGGATGGACGGCTGGGCACAATTTTTTCTAAGACCCAAAAACATGTACGGAAACAAAAGGATTCTATATTTGTAGGGGCACAACAAGATCCAAGCATAACCACCAAAAATCCAAATACAAAGAAGCATTCTACCAAATAAATATCTGACCAAAAAAAGGGTCCAAGCTTCAAGAAAACCTACAGATCTTATTGGAGACTCGGCTACACTGGCCAGCTTCATAAGGAGAGGTGACTACACTGGCCAGCCTCCAGTTCTTTTCTCCTTCTGCTAACTTCTCCCCAATTCAATTGTGAACACATCGCGACAAACCTTAGAAGGAAATACCTGACTCCCTGAGGACGAGTTACTGGAGAGGAGATTTGCATGGTAGTCCAGCATTCATGATGGGAAGAGCTAAAACCTTTCACACACATGAGTCGATTGTTCAATGTTCATAGGGTATGCTTTGGGAGGAGGATTGATCTAAGATGACTTCTGAGCCGAAACTGCGACAATGATGTGTAGAACTTAAAGGCTGTTGATTTTAAAATTCTAAGTCTCATAGAAGTTCCTCCAAACTAATAATCCAAAGTTCGAGTCTAGTTTCAATTTCACCTTCAGCTCATGGTCTTGGTATGGAACCCAATCTCACAGAAGTTCTGCCAAACTAATAATCCAAAGGTCAGGGACGAGCATGGTTTAAGTATAGGGGATGATGAATCTCTGATTCATCACTCTAAATCTCATTAGTTAAGCTCAAATCCCTCAAAATCATAAGCATTTCTTCATTTATTCTGCATAATTAGCATTCATCATGTTTTAATAAGAACTGCATTTTATCACTCATTTCTGCACAAAATAAGAAGCCAAATATCCTAGCCGAAATTGACCTGTAAATAGCCTAACTTCCTTGATTTTTAACTAATTAATGTTAACTCCGAATGACCCAAAATCACCTCCACTATGTACATATCACTAACAAGAATAAATGAAAAATAAAAAAATCACTGACCCAACCCAAACCCTAGTTCTAGGATTTCCATACTAAAACCATCATATCTCCCCCATAGGGTCCATTTTAATCATACTTACTTTTGAACTAGTGTACATTCAATTACCTTCAAAACAAGACCAAGTTCAAGTGAATTGGAGCTCGTATATGAAAGTTGGGTTTTGGGCCTCTCGTACATTTTGTATTTTATCGGTTTTTGACCTATTATTTTTTGTACATCATTAATCTGTTTTATTTTATTTCTTTTTCATTTGTCTTCTTTGATAATAAGTTCTATTAAAATACGCAGAAATCCAAATCAAAACTGAGCTTGATACCAAAGAAACAAATTGAGTCTGAGGCTTCACTAACTGTCTGTACAAAATTGGTCTTTTTCGTGTTTTTATTTTATTTCTTCTTTTTCTTACTCAATAAAAATCCAGAAAAATATATTAATGTGTAATTTTTTATCCTTTATTTTATCACATTTTTTCCGGATTTATATCTGGTTTAAAAATAATAAAAAAATTATAAAACCCAAAAATCTAGGTATTCTATGTACATACGATACCCCAAAAATATCACTTTGTGCAAATGATCGATTTTGGTTTTGATGTCTTCATGAAAGTTGTAGACTCATCGAGACGAGCAATTTTTGTGAAAGAACTTTTTTGATCCGAGGTCGTTTGCTATTTTTTTGGATTTTTCAAAGTTCTTATTTTCCGATTTTTGTGGTGCTGACATGTGGCTGCTCCTGGAGCTGCCACATGTCACCTATTTTTGAATTTATTTATTTTCATTTTTATAAAAAAAAATTAAAATTAAAAGGACGGCACGTGCGTTGCACGTGCCTCCCGCGCGCGTGCCACGCACGTGCCCTGCACCCTCGCCCATGTTGCCACATGGCGTGACCTAGGTCATCCGATCACGGTCGATCAGACGGTCTCATGACCGTTACCTTCACCCAGCCGACCTTCCTCTTTTGCTCTGTCGCCACCTCCTATTCCTCTTCCTCAAACCGCGAAATCACCGACGTCGCCTCCCCTTCCGTGATCTCCTCCTGCTCATCCCATCTCCGATCGCAATCTATCCCAATCTCATCAAATCTCCTTCGATATCGCAATTCCATCAACTTCCAACATCCATCTACGGTGAGGATACAAAGCCCTATAAAAACCTCAGCACCTCCCCCTTCATGAACATCCGCCGATTTGCATCTTCATGACTTAGCCGGTGGTGACAGCCCGGCGATGCCACCACTCGCGGTGAGATCCGAGCCCCAAGAAGCTCGTCGTAGCACGGCGACCCTCCTCACCGACTCTGCTTCGCTCCGACCCTCTTTGGCTGTCGAGCCAATGACTACAGCCGCTACCTACGACTTCATTCACCTCAGTCACATCATCTTCGACAACGCCATGCCTTCCCTGACCAACACTCTGCCAGGCGTCATCTCCTTCGTCATTAACTTTTCGTCGCCGTGCTACCAGGGCCCCCATCGACTGCTTCATCTCACGATGCATCTCGCCATACCAGCTGCTCCCAGCCTTACCTTCGACGTCAACGACTCCACCAGCCAGCTCTGGTGCGCCTCCACAACTCCGTCGTAAGCTGCCTTGTCCTCTCCGTCGCCAAGCTTCCACCGCCAAGCCGCCGGGGGTATACCTTAGACCCGAGGCCCTCCCCACGTGAGGCGCACTTGCGGAGATGGTACTTTTGGGAAGAATCCCAGGGACTTCGAGTATTTACTATCAAGTCCAGAGGTCACGTGCATAGTACGTGACCTACTTGGAAAATTGTAGAAAGCCCCTAGAGGTTTGCCATCAGTCCCCCAACCAGAGGTCACGTGCTACGCACAGGACCCTCTAGTATTTTTGCAGCAGACCCCCCAGGATATCGGTAATTACGCACTGGTCCCTCTATTGCATTTTTATACTTATTTTAATTATCATCATTGCAGTAATACCCCTGTATTCCGTTTTCACTCTGTACCGCTACATTGCATATTTTTATTATCCAAAAATATCATTCTGTTCCTCACTTAACTCTCTACATTGTGGTAATTGCTTGACATTTTTGTGACCAATTGTTCATTATTAATTAATTATTTTGCGGAAAATTGCATACTTTTCCCATCTTGTGCTCAGATATTTATCATTAATTAACCATTGCTCTAAAAATTACCGAAAAATCATAGATTCTTGAATTAATTGTGTTTAACATTGTGCTAAAAAAGAATTTCATATTCATGCATAGTTTGCCTGTAAAAATCATTTTACATAATTCATTATTTGATTTTCAATAGGTATTAAATCTCATATTTTCGAGATTTAGGAATTTTCTGAGATCAGTCACCTAGTGATAGATCTTGGATAATTTTATCCCTTGATAATAATTAGGTTTAATATTTATTATAATTAAATATTGAAATTCACTGTATTTGCATTTAAAAACTCATAAAAAATTCATCTCGCATCCAAAAATTCCAAAAAATACAGTGCATTCATTTCTATCATCTTGACCAAGTTTTGTATTTTTCGGATATCGTTTGATCGACGTTTACATTTTAGTCCCTAAAGTAGACCAAAGTTGCATTTTGCATCCTTAATTACATTAAAAATTACAAAAAAAGACCGCCTCGAAAACCGTTCACGAACTTTAATAGACATAATTCTAGGTTATTCCTTTGCCTCCTTGTGTTCAACCTTGGGACTTGTTCAAGTAAAATAAACATAAAACCACACGATTTAAAATTGACTAAATAATTGTTGTTATTTCTTGACCGATTCCGATTGCCAGCCTACAACGAAACGATAGTAATTTTAAACGCACGACAATACACGACAAGCTATTTAACATTGGTTATTTCGGAACCGTCACATGCCAAGAAACTCGGGTTAAGTAATATCAAGGGTCGTTACCCCGAATCACTAAGCGAAATCAGCAAGAAGAAATAACCACTCAAAACAGATCAAAACAATCAGGCATATGTAAGCGGATCGCTATTTATTTTACCTAGTATAGTAACTATGGTTGAACACAAGGAGCAGAAAAACATACGAAGTAGTCAAATCTCGGAGAATGAAATAAAACATTTAGTTGTTTTTAATTTTGCAAATTGTTTTTATTATTTTTAATAAGTAAAGAAAATCAACAAATAAGAAAGCAAAGCAACACAACAATCTTTTTGTAATTTTCTTTAAGGCTAAAATACTCAGAAAATTAAGATTAAAATATTTTTGGACTTTTAAGGTTTTGAAATATTTTTGATAGTTTTATGGGTATTTTTAAATGTTTTTATAATTTTATAAAAATCAAACAGTGATAAAAAAATGCAAACAGTGCACAACCAGGAATAAATTGCAAGTTAAAATTACTTAAAATGTCCTAAAGTCCTGGATAGCAATTTTATGGCAAAGTATAAAGAAAAGTCTACAAACATGAACTTAAATGAGATTTTTTGGATTTTTCTGGAATTTTATATTATTTATATAAGATTTTAGTTGTTTTGTATTTTTAGGGATTTCTAGTGATTTTTCAAAAAAAATTAAAACTGTAGCTAAAACACACAAAAAGACACTAACATGATCTTTTTGGAATATTTAAAACAATTTTCTATTTTTTTATGGATTTTTAAATATAGATAGGACACTTTGTTATAGGTTTTTGATTTTTCAAAAATACTAAATGCAAATGAATTAACCCACAAAAAATTATATTTAACACTACACGTCAATAGTTGTTGGTGGTAATTTTTAGATAATTTTGTGGATTAATTTGATAATTATTAAGTCAAAATACAAGATGTAATTAGGTACAGTTTACAGGGACATATCTGCAATTAAAATAAAGTTCTGGGCCTAACAATAATACGGGTGAAAAGTACAGAGCTGAAGTTGCAAAAAGTCCAAGCAATCACACGCAGAACACTTCATCCAAACTCACATGGGTATAAATACAAATTCCTCAAACTTATCATTCAATTCATACCAACATAGAAGTTCATACAAAATACTGCAATTAACCCAAACAACACGTGGAGAAGCACGTATGTTCATATAGACATGAATGAAGTGCAAATATCAGAAACTACGAGGTCCAAACTGTGAAGTGCCTTAACTACAAACTTTATTTAATGGACTAAATAGTAAAGCATAAACATGCGAGGGTAAAAAGGAAATATACCCCTGCAGAGACACGTGCCACACGTGGGGGGCGTCGCTATCACACGCCTTTGATTATTCCCTATTGTAAATCTGACGGCTCTGATCCGGTCCGCTACGTACGTTCAAATGCGCTGCAAAGCTGATCCAACGGTCAAAAAGCTGGACGTGTCGGGTGGCTACGACGGGATCTGGCACATAGGTGCTCATCCGACGGTAGAGGAAGATGCTAGAAGAACACCCTCTAGGTGACCTTCAATCGAACGAGGGAGGGAATTCATCGACCCGATGAAGGTTCAGAAGGGTTCAGTAAGCTCAGGGATGTTTTGCGCATCAAGTGGGCTACTCCAATGGAGAGAGGAATGACTAGATGGTCGTAGTGGTGAAGGCTATCCCGGAGCTGCTTCACCTGAGCAGTTGGGTGATCGAATGGAGTCCTTGACGCAAACCAGTACCTACAAAGGTGTCTACGCTCGAAGGCGACGCTCCGATGGGGGTTATTTAAGCAGAAAGACGAGTGAAGCGGCTGGGGATGGGATTTGACCTCCGATGGCAATGGAAGAAGGAAGGCTTGGCCTTAATACTACCCTAACGGGAAAGTCTAAGGATGATCAGGTTGTGGAGGGAGATGGCGTGTGCGTTGAGGAGTCGATCTGTGTGGATGGATATGGGTGTCGGATCTCCGCCCAGTTGGACGGAGCTCAAGTGTGTACGACAGAGCAAAATAGGAAGATTTGTATGGATGGTGAAATGTGAAGGCCAAAGTAGATACCTGAATCTACCAGTTGAAGGATGAACTCCAGGCGAAGATGAACGTCGGGGTGATGGCTTCGATCTGTTGTGGCGGGCGAGAGAGGCTGCATGCGGTGGAGGTCTCCGACCACGTCGAGCTACAAGCCTCCAAGCGACCCCCTAAGGATCCCAAATGGTGCCTTGAGAGGCTGTCACTTCACTGAAGGTGTCTATGGAAGAAATGGGGCACAAGGAATGATCTACTCTTCAGTGGAGGTGGACGAGAGCTTTTATACGCAAAGCGAGGGTCCAGAAAGATCGACGCGGAACACGAAACCCTAAGGAGATCCGAATAATCCAAGAGGTCCACGAGGATTACGGATGTCCGAGGAATCACGGGTCCAAGAATCGAGGTGAGAGGTGGTCGGAGTCGGGTGGGAAATAGGGAGAACAAACTCCAGCAAGAAGGCGGGCGACCTAACCAGACCTCGAAGGCAGCGTTGACTGGAGTCAATAAATCCTCTAGACCAATCAGCAAATAGTATGCATAAAATAATTGAAAATTCAATAAAAATAGCAAATGAATTTAAAATAAAAAATGTATAAAATAAAAATATTTACTATTTTTCAAAGTATTTTTCTATGATTTTTAATTATTTTTTATGAAAAATAAATTAATGTATATACAATATATAGTATTACACACACGTATAATATACATATGTATTATGCACAAGTATTTTTATTTTATTATTTTTACAAAAATACCCTTATTTTGTATTTTATTTATTTATAAATATAATTTTAGAAGTATAAATTATTTTTTATTTATTTTTACAAACTTAATAAGGGTATATAATAAATAATGGATGTAATATATTCAAGTGTGTTTTGTACAAGAATGAAGATTTTATTTTATTTTATTTTATTTTTCTGATTTTTGTTTTATTTTTGTATTGTTTCTAGGATTATATACAAGGGTTTAAAAATAATGTTTTAATTTTACGTTTCCAAAAATAGATATATAGAAAATATGAACAAGTATAGGCAAAAATGTACAACACATAGTGAACCCTATCTCTCTCTACTTATTGTATTTTGCAATCAGGTAAAAACTTGACCTTCTCTTGGGGTTGGGGTCACTATGTATTTATTCTAAATACTTCATTCCTTTTTCTTTTCATTTATCTTTTATTTAGACAAAAACATGCTAATTATGCAATATTAACACAAGCATGCACTTGCTAAGTTATTATATTTACAGATATTTACATGATGTTTTGCCAAGAATAAGAGCTAAAATAAAAGAATAAAGAGTGAGAATCAGGAATTCATCACCCCCCTATACTTTACCTTTGCTAGTCCCTTAGCAAAAACTTATTTGGAAAAGAAGTGAAAACATGTAAAGAAAAAGAATTAAGGTTGATTATTAAACTTATCTTCATTAAATTGAAGTATGGAGCACAGTCAGACCTTTAGATAATTAGTTTGTCGGAACCTTATGGAAAATAGGTTTAAGACTCAACAACCTCTAAGTTCCACCATTCAATGGTCAAGACTCCTCAATAAACTAGATCAGAACAAGTCTACATACGCAAACTCTAATGACTATGCATCTTTCCTTGTACGGCGTAAGTGATATGTAGCTGCCCACCTCAGAAATGACAAAGAAAACAACCTCTCTCAACAAGGTAACTCTAATTCATAGTCTAACATCTCTTTTCTCGTGGAGCAGGGTATTCCCTTCTAAGTTCAAGTTCAACCGGCTCAAGAAGAGGGGAAAGAAGAGAATGGACCATGACCAGTGTAGCCACGTATCCATGGGAGCCTAACCAGTGTAGCTAAGTCTCCCGTTGCAAGCTTCCATGAGATGAGAAGGTAGGACACATTTGCTTGTTCACTATATATACTCTAGCATGCATTTTATTTTCAATCAGGGCCTGTCCACTTTTTTGGAGTTTTTCATACTTTTTGCACATTTTTTAATGTGTATATTTATAACATCTTCACATGGTGCAACATGTACATAAGGAATTTTTCCACTTGAGCCAGTAGACTATCCCTCTTTTGAAGCATAATTGCAACCCACATACTCCTATCTTTAGACCTCAATGCTACTAGACCAGGTTGAGGTCTACTCCCTCCCTAAAGGAAGACGAGAGGTTCTGCCTAGAAGTACTACCCTCGTATGCTACCCCAAGCCAAGGGAATTATGCCTCCTCACCACCTCATCCGTGTGGAGCTATGTGTAAGGTGCCTGGACCAAGTAAAGTCATTGACTCTGAGAGCCATGTGTGCGTTGTAAGTGTTCTACTTAGGCTCATCAAGATGGCATGTGAACATAGCCTAGTGGACTCAAAGAATTTAAGTCACTATGGACCTGGAAAGTCGTAACCCCAAATCCTATAAGATACCTCTGAAGTTAGGTGGATTAAGGTCTTAACCAAACTCCATTTTCTAGTTTGATTCCAGACTAGTTTACGTGTAAACTATGATTCAGAAGAATATACAAACAAATGTGTACAAAATTGTTTTTTTTGCAATTTTCAAGATATGCAAAATTTTATGAAAAATGTTTGAATGCAACGCAGAGATACTTTTGCAAACTATTTACAACCATTTACAAACACATTTTTGCAAACTTTTTATTTTTCAAAAATATTGTACTATACACATAACTTTGTTATCAAAAATATTTACAAATTTTTTACAATTCAAAAAACTTTTCAAACATTTGTACAAAAATATTTTTTACAAAAAGTTATTTACAAGTGCATGTACAAGAAAAATTTTAAAATTTTTGTGATTTTTAGGTTTAAGGTTTTTAGACATTTTATTTTATTAACACACTCACACATACTATGAGTTATGGCTAAAGTATATATATACAATATATACGACACCCCCCTATACTTAGCTTTAACGAATGTCCTTAGAGTGATCAAAGAGCGATGAAAGGAAAGACAAACTTGTGCTGAGTATTGGGGAGCGAAAAAATGCTATACTACGACGACATATGGAAGAATACAATGAACAGTTGTCGGTGACCCCCCTATACTTAGGATCACATAATCCTAAGTATAGCATTCTGTACACAAGGGGAAAACCAAGGTTAGAATGTACAAGGTCTACCTCCCCTCTATACATAGGGTAAAATATCCCTAAGTATAGACAGCAAAACAGAGGTAAAAAGAATCAAACAGATAATTACAAGTCTGACACCCCCCATACTTAGGGCAAAGTACAGCTAAGTGTAGCATAATCAAAAGATGAAGAAGGGGTGTTAGTCACAAGAATGAATGATATGGACAAATGGATCTATACAACAGCTGAGGAGGAGTGATAATCAGGCATGAGATGCAAATGATGTGAGTTAAAGACCACATCTCATGCGAAATGGATAGGGGCAACCTCAACGATCAACGGATCATGATCTAGATATGGATTCAGCCGCATACCGTTAACTTGAAAGGTGGATTCAGATGACAACTCAGATATATCAATGCTTCCATTGTCGTGCACCTTTCGGACCAAGTATGGTCACTTCCATTTTCTATGCAACTTCCCTGGAAATAATCTCAATCTAGCATCAATAGCCATACTCTTTGGTTCAGCTCAAACTGTTTATGGCTGATATGAGAATCATGCCATATCTTCACTCTCTCCTTATATTGTAGGCTACTCGAAAAGGTTGTATCTCTCCGCTCCTCCAAGGTTGCCAACTCTACTTTCCTCTGATCTCTTATACTCTTGGGATTGAATAATAGATCTATGATTGCCCATAGTGACTAATGCTTGATCTCCACAGGTAAATGGCATGGCTTGCCATAAACGAGATGAAAGGGAGATGTACCCAAAGGTGTCTTGAAGGAGGTTCGATAAACCCATAAGATCGAGTCTAAAAGCTATGACCAAGCCTTTTGGTCTGGGCGAACAACCTTCTGTAAAATAGTCTTAATCTCCTTGTCCGATACTTCAGCAAGACCATTGGTCTGAGGGCGATATGGAGTGGCAACTCGATGGTCTATGCTGAACTCGTTAGCAAGGGCCTTTACCTTGTCCTTGATAAAGTGAGTCCCCCGTCTGATATCAATACTCTAGGAACGACCGAACTGTGAAATTATATTCTTCCCCAAATATCTGCAAACACTCTTAGCATCTGCGGTTCGGTCCACAGCAAGCACAATGTACTCGAATCCCTGGCTCTTAGGGAATGGACCCATGAAATCGATGCCCCATGCATCAAAAACCTCACAAAAGTGAATGGGCTGCATCGGAATCATATCACATTGTCCACAAGTACCCATCCTTTGACAGTCAGTACACCTCTTCACGAATTCATCAGAATCCTTGAAGAAGGTACGGATTGGAGCACTTTCTATGGTGTACTCCTCCCAGAATGATGTCCTCCTGTTCAAGCTTGTGGTAGTATGTGAGGATGCTATAGTGCTCCTCTTGAGGAATGCACCGACACCGGACGATATCCCCTCCTTCATGATAAATGATGGGATTCTCCCAATGGCATGACATGGCCTTCGCAAGGAAAGTCTCAAGTCGCTGCTTGGTCCAACCTTATGGAACCTTCTTGGCGACAAGATAGTTCGCAATGTCAGCGTACCATGGGAGCGAAGCGATAGCAAGGATTACCTCACCTGGGAAGGTCTCTTTAATAGGTGCCATCCGGTCTGAATCCTCAAGGTTCTCTAAATGGGAGAGGTGATATGCTATCACATTCTTGACTCCAGGCTTGTCATTAATCTCAATATCAAACTCCTGGAATAAAAGGATCCATCTGGTCAATCTGTCTTTGGCATCCTTCTTTTCCATTAGGTACCGGATGGCGGCGTTATCTGTAAAAATTGTCACTTGGGATCCAAGAATATAAGATCTGAATTTATTCAAAGCAAAGACTATTGTTAGCATCTCCTTCTCTGTAACAGTATAGTTTCATTGAGTGGCAATAAAAGTCCGTCCAGTATATTGAATGGCATAATGTAATCCATCCCTTCTCTTTCCTAGCAGAACCCTTATGGAAAAATCAGAAGCATCCATCATGATCTCGAATGGGAGAGACCAATCGGGTGGCTGAATGATAGGATCCTCAACAACAAATACTTTGACAGTCTCGAATGACGCTAGACACTTATGATATACAATGAACTCGGTGTCTTTCATCAGCAGATTAGTAAGCAGTCAGGCAATTCGATTGAAATCATGAATGAGTCGTCGGTAGAAATCGACATGCCCTAGAAAAGACCGCAACTGCCACAAGTTGGACGGTGGATTGAGTTTCCTGATGATATCCTCCTTGGTCGGATCAACCTCCGAGCCCCTGTTGGAGATGATATGGCCAAACACCGTCCCCAGAGTCACCAGGAAGTGACTCTTCTCCCAAGATAATACTAGATGGACCTTGATACAATGCTGAAGTACGCGGTCTAGGGTGATGAATACTCATTCATCACTCTTTATTCTTTTATTTTAGCTATTTATCTTTGCAAAACACCACGTAGATAGATGTAAATATAATAAATTACCAAAATGCATGCTTTTTGTAAATATGGATAATTAGAAATGATTTATGCAAAAATAAAAGAATAAAGAAATAAAGAACAAGAGGGAAATATTTAGAATAAGTATTGAGTGACCTGGACCCAAAAGAGGGCCCAATATGGGCCTGATCGCAAAATAAAATGAGTAGAGAGAGATATGGCCATTCAACCTTGTGCAAAACCCCCTCTTATCTATATATTTTATTTTCACAAAATAAAAATAAAATGTGTTTTTATCATTTTGTATATATTTCTAAAAATAAAATAAAAAATAGAAAAATAAAATAAAATAAAAAATAAAATACTTTCTCTCTCTACCTTGTATATATACCATGTATATATATATCACACCACTACTTATTTCACCCTTATAAATAAATAACAAAAATAAAATAAAAATTATTTTATACTCTACATTTTATGTTGTAAATAAATAAAATAAAAAATTAGAGTATTTATACAAAAATAAGAAATTAAAAATAAAAGTGTAAGATACATATGTATATAATATCATATAATGTATGTGACATTATTTGTTTTTCAAAAAAAATAAATAAAAATTACTAAAAAATCATTTGAAAATAAATAAATATTTTTTATTTTGTAAATATTTTGAAATAAAATCATTTTTGATTTTTAAATGATTTTCTAAATAAATTCAACCTTGGAGTTTTGTGATTGGTCCACAGGGGATTGTTGACCCCCGGTCAACTTCCCCCCCGGACCACCTCTCACCCGGATCCATTTTCGCACCCGATTTCTCCAAATTTTTAGGAACGAATCTGATCTTCTTTTGCCCTGATTTTTACGCCCATCTCTTCCTCATGAATCATGCACCCTCGCAGATCCTGAGGAGAGATCAGATCTCGCTTGAATCGCGTGCCCGTGCCCGATCAACCTTGTCACCTAGGATGCATATAAAATCTTCATCTTCGATTCCTAGCCTCTCAGCTCGTGCCGCAAGCCCTAATTCTACTCCAGAGAGATTTCCCTCGGTGATAGCGATCGGAACCCTCCTTTGGTGGCCAGAATAGGCGCCTATAGTCGTTGCTCGACACACGTGGCCGGAGCGCCGCCACGTACGAGCCTCCCAGCCCGTCGCAGCTTGGTCGAGGTGACGAACCCCTTCGTCGCACCCTCCTGGAGCTCTGGATCGACCTCAGATCGTCAAGTGAATCTTTCATCGGCCCGAGCTCTATTTATCTCCAATTTTTTATCTTGTCCTCCGCTGGCTCCGACCCAGTGGTCGGAGCACCACCTATCATCCCTAGCCATTTAGATCGCTCCGCCGTTCCATCGTCATCCTTCCCCCATCATCTGATCATCTCCATCTTGGCTATTAGAGCCAAGATTGAGCTTGGCTCCTTTCTCCGCCTTCGCCGGAGCCGTCCTCCGCCATTCCCCGTCGCTTCACTTAGTTTCTTATCTAATAACGTATGCTGGAGCACTCCTCCGAGCATTAGCTTTCATTTGTAGGTCAATAAGGGTCAGATTACCCCCCCAATTCGCAACTCACCCCCTTCGACGGAGACGTCCTAGGTCGTACCACCCTTCCTAGAGATCTGACCGTTGGGAGCTCCATCTGCCACCGCCAACAGATACGGAGGGGTGTCGCTAGTTGAACCCCTCCCCCTGATCGCCCATCAGCAGCTCGGAGCACCTTCCGTCCTTCGGCGAACCTCACCAGGGAGGCGTTCATCCAGATCCTCTCGGAGCCGTCGGATCGTGCATATTCGCCAGATTCCATCCGGACCATCCGTTGCCTGCATTAGACAGGCCATTAGATAGTAGATCTAACGGCCATGTACCCTCTACGTGCGCCGTTGCAGCAGGACCGTCAGATCTACTAGTCGTCAGCATCTCCACCGTAAGTTCGCAGCCACTGATCGCCTGTCACCTGTCACGCACGTGACCAGCACGCGACGGTTGGGTAATTTGTGCCATACCCCCTACAGTTCCTTTCTTTTCTTGTTTATCTACTAAATAAATAGCATACTGTGGACAAATTGCATGTGAGCCCCTACTGTTTGTCTGATTTACACTTTCTTCCTATTTGTATGGGAACACGTGCATCGATACATGACTTTGTGGGTTAATTGCATATTCCCTCCTTGACTTTACTGTTGTTACTGATTGCATTTTTATAAATAGGAATGACTGTTGTACCCATGTTAGTGTAAATCACGTGCCTTCCTCGTGCTATTTTGGGCTTTTTGCTTTTTCAGCCCCGTAATTTTTACACATGTTATTAATAGGCTGAAAACTTTTCCAAATTTGCAACTAGGTCCCTGTGTGCTTCATGTCTTTGATTGGTTGAATAAAATATCAAACATCATCCAAATCTCCTGAAATTTACCGACATGCCCTAGAAAAGACCGCAACTGCAACAAGTTGGACGGTGGATTGAGTTTCCTGATGATATCCACCTTGGCCGGATCAACCACCGTGCCCCTGTTGGAGATGATATGGCCAAACACCGTCCACTGAGTCACCAAGAAGTGACTCTTCTACCAAGATAATACGAGATGGACCTCGATACAATGCTGAAGTACGCAGTCTAGGGCGATGAATACTCATTCATCACTCTTTATTCTTTTATTTTAGCTATTTATCTTTGCAAAACACCACGTAGATAGATGTAAATATAATAAATTACCAAAATGCATGATTTTTGTAAATATGGATAATTATAAATGATTAGTGCAAAAATAAAAGAATAAAGAAATAAAGAACAAGAGGGAAATATTTAGAATAAATATTGAGTGACTGGACCCAAAAGAGGGCCCAATATGGGCCTGATCGCAAAATAAAATGAGTAGAGAGAGATATGCCCATTCAACCTTGTGCAAAACCCCCTCTTATCTATATATTTTATTTTCACAAAATAAAAATAAAATGTGTTTTTATCATTTTGTATATATTTCTAAAAATAAAATAAAAAATAAAATAAAAAATAAAATACTTTCTCTCTCTACCTTGTATATATACCATGTATAGATGTATCACACCACTATTTATTTCACCCTTGTAAATAAATAACAAAAATAAAATAAAAATTATTTTATACTCTATATTTTATGTTGTCAATAAATAAAATATAAAATTAGAGTATTTATACAAAAATAAGAAATTAAAAATAAAAGTATAAGTTACATAGGTATTTATACCTGTATATAATATTATATAATGTTTGTGACCTTATTTATTTTTCAAAAAAAGTAAATAAAAATTACTAAAAAATAATTTGAAAAAAAATATATATTTTTTATTTTATAAGTATTTTGAAACAAAATCATTTTTGATTTTTAAATGATTTTCTAAATAATTTCAACCCTGGAGTTTTGTGATTGGTCCACGGGGGATTGTTGACCCCCCGGTCAACTTCCCCCCCCCCCCCGGGACCACCTCTCACCCGGATCTGTTTTCACACCCGATTTCTCCAAATTTTCAGGAATGAATCTGATCTTCTTTCGCCCTAATTTTTGCGCCCATCTCTTCCTCATGGATCATGCACCCTCGCAGATCCTGAGGAGAGATCTTATCTCGCTTGAATAGCGTGCCCATGCCCGATCAACCTAGTCACCTGGGATGCATATAAAATCTCCATCTTCGATTCCTAACCTCTCAGCTCGCGCCACAAACCCTAATTCTACTCCAGAGAGATTTCCCTCGGTGATAGCGATTGAAACCTCCTTTGGTGGCCGGAATAGGCGCCTACAGCCGTTGCTCGACACACGTGGCCAGAGCGCCGCCACGTACGAGCCTCCCAGCCCGTCGCAGCTCGGTCGAGGCGACGACCCCCTTCGTTGCACCCTCCTGGAACTCAGGATCGACCTCAGATCTTCAAGTGAATCTTTCATCGGCCGAGCTATATTTATCTCTGATTTTTCATCTTGTCCTCCGCCGGCTCCAACCCAGTGGTCAGAGCTCCATCTATCATCCCTAACCATTCAGATCGCTCCGCCGTTCCATCATCATCCTTCCCCCATCATAAGATCATCTCCATCTTGGCTATCAGAGCAAAGATTGAGCTTGGCTCCTTTCTCCGCCTTCGCTGGAGCCGTCCTCCGCCATTCCCCCGCCGCTTCACTTAGTTGCTTATCTAATAACGTATGTTGGAGCACTTCTCCGAGCATTAGCTTTCATTTGCAGGTCAATAAGCGTCAGATTACCTCCCCCCCCCAATTCGCATCTCACCCCCTTCGCCGGAGACGTCCTAGGTCGTACCACCCTTCCCAGAGATCTGACCGTTGGGAGCTCCATCTGCCATTGCCACCATATACGGAGGGGTGTCGTGAGTTGAACCCCTTCCCCTGATCGCCCATCAGCAGCTCGGAGCACCTTCCGTCCTCCGGCGAACCTCGCCAGGGAGGAGTTCATCCAGACCCTCTCGGAGCCATCGGATCGTGCCTATTCGCCATATTCCATCCGGACCATCCGTTGCCTGCATCTGACAGGCCATTAGATAGCAGATCTAATGTCCACGTACCCCCTACGTGCGCCGTTGCAGCAGGACTGTCAGATTTACCAGACGTTAGCTCCACCGTACGTTCGCAGCCACTGATCGCCCGCCACCTGTCACGCACGTGACCAGCACGCAACGACTGGGTAATTTATGCCATACCCCCTACAGTTCCTTTCTTTTCTTGTTTAGTCTATTAAATAAATAGCATACTGTGGACAAATTGCATGTGAGCCCCTACTGTTTATCTGATTTACACTTTCTTCCTATTTGTATGGGGAACACGTGCATCGACATGTGACTTTGTGGGTTAATTGCATATTCCCTTTTTGACTTTACTGTTGTTACTGATTGCATTTTTATAAAGAGGAATGACAGTTGTACCCCTGTTAGTGTAAATCACGTGCCTTCCTCGTGCTATTTTGGGCTTTTTGCATTTTCAGCCCCGTAATTTTTACACATGTTATTAATTGGCAGAAAACTTTTCCAAATTTTCAACTAGGTCCCTGTGTGCGTCATGTCTTTGATTGGTTGAATAAAATATCAAACATCATCCAAATCTTCTGAAATTTACCGACATGCCCTAGAAAAGACCGCAACTGCAACAAGTTAAATGGTGGATTGAGTTTCCTGATGATATCCACCTTGGTTGGATCAACCTCCGTGCCCCTGTTGGAGATGATATGGCCAAACACCGCCTCTGAGTCACCAGGAAGTGACTCTTCTCCCAAGATAATACGAGATGGACCTCGATATAATGCTGAAGTACGCGGTCTAGGGTAATGAATACTCATTCCTCATTCTTTATTCTTTTATTTTAGCTATTTATCTTTGCAAAACACCTTGTAGATAGATGTAAATATGATAAAATACCAAAACGCATGCTTTTTATAAATATGGATAATTAGCATGTATTTGTGCAAAAATAAAAGAATAAAGACATTAAGAAAAAGAGGGAAATATTTAGAATAAATATTGAGTGACCTGGACCCAAAAGAGGGCCCAATATGGGCCTGATCGCCAAATACAATGAGTAGAGAGAGATAGGGCCATTCAACCTTGTGTAAAACCCCCTCTTATCTATATATTTTATTTTCACAAAATAAAAATAAAAATGTGTTTTTATCATTTTGTATATATTTCTGAAAATAAAATAAAAATTAGAAAAATAAAATAAAAATAAAATAAAATACTTTCTCTCTCTATCTTGTATATATACCATGTATACATGTATCACACCACTATTTATTTCACCCTTGTAAATAAATAACAAAAATAAAATAAAAATTTTTTATACTCTACATTTTATATTGTAAATAAATAAAATATAAAATTAGAGTATTTATAAAATAAATAGAAATTAAAAATAAAAGTATAAGATACATAGGTATTTATACCTGTATATAATATTATATAATGTATGTGACATTATTTATTTTTCAAAAAAATAAATAAAAAATTACTAGAAAATAATTTTAAAATAAATAAATATTTTTTATTTTGTAAATATTTTGAAATAAAATCAATTTCCGATTTTTAAATGATTTTCTAAATAATTTCAACCCTGGAGTTTGTCCACGGGGGATTTGTTGACCCCCCGATCAACTTTCCCCCCACGGACCACCTCTCACCCGGATCCTTTTTTCGCACCCGATTTCTCGAAATTTTCAGGAAACGAATCTGGTCTTCTTTCACCCTGATTTTTACGCCCATCTCTTCCTCATGGATCATGCACCCTCGCGGATCCTGAGGAGAGACCGGATCTCGCTTGCATCGCGTGCCCATGCCCGATCAACCTTGTCACCAGGGATGCATAAAAAATCTCCATCTTCGATTCCTTAGCCTCTCAGCTCGTGCCGCAAACCCTAATTCTACTCCGGAGAGATTTCCCTCGGTGATAGCGATCAGAACCCTCCTTTAGTGGTCGGAATAGGCGCCTACAGCCGTTGCTCGACACATGTGTCCAGAGCGCCGCCACGAACGAGCCTACCAGCCCATCGCAGCTCGGTCGAGGCGACGACCCCCTTCGTCGCACCCTCCTGGAGCTCAGGATCGACCTCAGATCGTCCAAGTTAATCTTTCATCGGCCCGAGGTCTATTTATCTCTGATTTTTCATCTTGTCCTCCGCCGGCTCCGACCTAGTGGTCGGAGCTCCACCTATCATCCCTAGCCATTCAGATCGCTCTGTCGTTCCATCGTCATCCTTCTCCCATCATCTGATCATCTCCATCTTGGCAATCAGAGCCAAGATTGAGCTTGGCTCCTTTCTCCGCCTTCGCCGGAGCCGTTCTCCGCCATTCCCCGCCGCCTTCACTTAGCTGCTTATCTAATAACGTATGCCGGAGCACTCCTCCGAGCATTAGCTTTCATTTGCAGGTCAATAAGCGTCAGATTACCCCCCCAATTCGCATCTCACCCCCTTCGCCGGAGACGTCCTAGGTCGTACCACCCTTCCCAGAGATCTGACCGTTGGGAGCTCCATCTTCCACCGTCACGAGTTGAACCCCTCCCCCTGATCGCCCATCAGCAGCTCGGAGCACCTTCCGTCTCTCGGCGAACCTCGCCAGGGAGGAGTTCATCCAGACCCTCTCGGAGCCGTCGGATCGTGCCTATTCGCCAGTTTCCATCTGGACCATCTGTTGCCTGCATCTGACAGGCCATTAGATAACAGATCTAACAGCCACGTACCCCGTACATGCGTCGTTGCAGCAGGACCATCAGATCTACAGGCATTAGCATCTCCACCGTACGTTCGCAGCCAATGATCGCCCCACGTGACCAACAAGCGACGGCTGGGTAATTTGTGCCATACCCCCTACAGTTCCTTTCTTTTTCTTGTTTAGTCTATTAAATAAATAGCATACTGTGGACATATTGCATGTGAGCCCCTACTGTTTGTCTGATTTACACTTTCTTCCTATTTGTATGGGAACACGTGCATTGACACGTGACTTTGTGGGTTAATTGCATATTCCCTCCTTGACTTTACTGCTATTACTGATTGCATTTTTATAAATAGGAATGACAGTTGTACCCCTGTTAGTGTAAATCACGTGCCTTCCTCGTGCTATTTTAGGCTTTTTGCATTTTCAACCCCGTAATTTTTACACATGTTATTAATTGGCAGAAAACTTTTCCAAATTTTGCAACTAGGTCCCTGTGTGCTTCATGTCTTTGATTGGTTGAATAAATATCAAACATCATCCAAATCTCCTGAAATTTACCGACATGCCCTAGAAAAGACCGCAACTGCAACAAGTTGGACGGTGGATTGAGTTTCCTGATGATATCCACCTTGGCTGGATCAACCTCCGTGCCCCTGTTGGAGATGATATGGCCAAACACCGTCCCTGAGTCACCAGGAAGTGACTCTTCTCCCAAGATAATATGAGATGGACCTCGATACAATGCTGAAGTACGTGGTCTAGGATGATGAATGCTCATTCCTCACTCTTTATTCTTTTTATTTTAGCTATTTTATCTTTGCAAAACACCATGTAGATAGATGTAAATATAATAAAATACCAAAATGTATGCTTTTTATAAATATGGATAATTAGCACGTATTTGTGCAAAAATAAAAGAATAAAGAAATTAAAAAAAAGAAAAGAAATATTTAGAATAAATATTGAGTGACCTGGACCCAAAAGAGGCCCAATATGGGCCTTGATGACCAAATAAAATGAGTATAGAGAGATAGGGCCATTCAACCTTGTGTAAAACCTCCTCTTATCTATATAATTTATTTTCACAAAATAAAAAAAGTGTTTTTATCATTTTGTATATATTTCTAAAATTAAAATAAAAATTTAGAAAAAAATAAAATAAAAAATAAAATAATTTCTCTCTCTATCTTGTATATATACCATGTATATATGTATCAACCACTATTTATTTCACCCTTGTAAATAAATAAATAAATTAAAATAAAAATTATATTATACTCTACATTTTAATTTTGTAAATAAATAAAATATAAAATTAGAGTATTTATAAAAAAACAAGAAATTAAAAATAAAAGTATAAGACACATAGGTATTTATACCTGTATATAAATATTATATAATGTATGTGACATTATTTATTTTTCAAAAAACAAATAAAATTACTAAAAAATAATTTGAAAATAAATAAATATTTTTTATTTTGTAAATATTTTGAAATAAAATCATTTTCGATTTTTAAATGATTTTCTAAATAATTTCAACCTGGAGTTTTGTGATTGGTCCACCGGGGATTGTTGACCCCTGGTCAACTTCCCCCCCAGACCACCTCTCACCCGGATCCGTTTTCGCACCCGATTTATCCAAATTTTCAGGAACAAATCTGATCTTCTTTCACCCTGATTTTTGCGCCCATCTCTTCCTCATGGATCATGCACCCTCGCGGATCTTGAGGAGAGATCGGATCTCGCTTGAATCGTGTGCCCGTGCCCGATCAACCTTGTCACCTGGGATGCATAAAAAATCTCAATCTTCGATTTGTAGCCTCTCAGCTCGCGCTGCAAACCCTAATTCTACTCCAGAGAGATTTCCCTCGGTGATAGTGATCAGAACCCCTCCTTCAGTGGCCGGAATAGGCGCCTACAGCCGTTGCTCGACACACGTGGCCAGAGCGCCGCCACGTACGAGCCTCCTAGCCCGTCGCAGCTCGGTCGAGGCAACGACGCCCTTCGTTGCACCCTCCCTGGAGCTCAGGATCGACCTCAGATCGTCAAGTGAATCTTTCATCAGCCCTAGCTCTATTTATCTCCGATTTTTCATCTTGTCCTCCGCCGGCTCCGACCCAGTGGTCGGAGCTCCACCTATCATCCCTAGCCATTCAGATCGCTCCGGTCGTTCCATCGTCATCCTTCTCCCATCATCTGATCATCCCATCTTGGCTATCATAGCCAAGATTGAGCTTGGCTCCTTTCTCCGCCTTCGCCGGAGCCGTCCTCCCACCATTCCCCTCCACTCACTTAGTTGCTTATCTGATAACGTATGCCGGAGCACTCCTCCGAGCATTAGCTTTCATTTGCAGGTCAATAAGCGTCAGATTACCCCCCCCCCCCCCCCAATTCGCATCTCACCCCCTTCACCATAGAGGTCCTAGGTCGTACCACCCTTCCCAGAGATCTGACCGTTGGGAGCTCCATCTTCCACCGCCACCAGATACGGAGGGGTGTCACGAGTTGAACCCCTCCCCCTGATCACCCATCAGCATCTCGGAGCACCTTCCGTCCTCCCAGCGAACCTCGCCAGGGAGGAGTTCATCCAGACCCTCTCGGAGCCGTCGGATCGTTCCTATTCGCCAGTTTCCATCCGGACCATCCGTTGCCTGCATCTGACAGGCCATTAGATAGCAGATCTAACGGCCACGTACCCCCTATGTGCGTCGTCGCAGCAGGACCGTCAAGATCTACCAGGCGTTAGCATCTCCACCGTACGTTCGCAGCTACTGATCGCCCGCCACCTGTCACACACGTGACCAGCACGCAACGGCTAGGTAATTTGTGCCATACCCCCCTACAGTTCCTTTCTTTTCTTGTTTAGTCTATTAAATAAATAGCATACTGTGGACAAATTGCATGTGAGCCCCTACTGTTTGTCTGATTTACACTTTTCTTCCTATTTGTATGGGAACACGTGCAATCGACACGTGACTTTGTGGGTTAATTGCATATTCCCTCCTTGACTTTACTGTTGTTACTGATTGGATTTTTATAAATAGGAATGACAGTTGTACCCCTGTTAGTGTAAATCACGTGCCTTCCTCAGTGCTATTTTTTGGCTTTTTGCATTTTCAGCCCCGTAATTTTTACACATGTTATTAATTGGCTGAAAACTTTTCCAAATTTGCAACTAGGTTCATGTGTGCTTCATGTATTTGATTGGTTGATTAAAATATCAAACATCACCAAATCTCCTGAAATTTGGACACGTGGGACCTGTGTAAAAATTTCAGTGAATTTTGGAACATTTTTGTTTTTCATTTTTCATTTTTTAAAAATTTAAAAACCTTGCATTTTGTTATTTTCGAATTTGAAAAATCAACTAAAATTATTAAAAGCCTCCAAAAATTTAAAAAAAATTACCTCGTGCTTGTTTTGTTATCTTTTGTTCCTGTTCAATTTTTTGTTTGATTTGGATTTATAAAACCTAAACAAATTGAAAAACTTAAAAAACTCATAAAAATCTTTAAAAATTCCTAAAAAATTCAAAAAAATGCAATTTCTTTTCTATTAGTTTGGTTTTTATTTTTATTTTTATCATAAAATTGTCTCTGAAATTTTATAAGCTATTTAGATATTTTTAAAATAGACTTAGATTCTGGTTGCATATTGTCTTCCAATTTTTAACTTTCTTTCATTTTTAGAAAATTCCCTAAAAATCATAAAATATGAGAAAATTACCAAAAACAATTGAAAAATTATAAAATCCAAAAATAATTTTTTTTTATTTTTTGACTTGTTTTGAGGTGTTAAATAATCTTTTGTTTGTGCCTTCTTCCCTTTCTTTTATATTTTCTTTATAATTAAAAATAACAAAAAAGAACTAAAAATATAAAATCCACCAAAAATATTTTATTCCTTTTATTTTGATTCTCGACTACTTCGTAGGAGTTTCGCCAGTCCGTGCTCCTTTAGTTCGACCCTGGTCGCTATACTAGGTTAAATAAAATAGCGAGACTGATATTCCGCTTTACTTGTTTGATTTTGATATTTTGTGGTCTTTGTTTTCTTGTTGAGTCTGACTCGATAGGTTGAGGTCGTAACGACCCTTGATACATTCTCACCTTAGCCACTCGGATTCTCGGCTCACCAAAATGGCACTAGTGCCGGGGAGCACGGCTTAGTAGTCGATTTTCTTTTCGATTTTCGTTTCGTGGCTTTTTCGCGACTTTTGTTTCTTTCACGGTTTTCGCGGTTTTTTCTTTTATTTTCTTTTATTTTCTTTTATTTTTCTTTTATTTGTTTTCTTTTTATTTTTGTTTTTGTTTTATTTCTTTTTATTTATTTTGTTTTAGTTTTTGCATTTATTTTATTTTCATTATTATAATATTTGTCGACTGGACACACTCTTATTTACTTTTCTTGCGAGGGCACGAGGATCGAGGCGGCTTTCTTCGGAAAGCAGGCGCAATCGCAACACTTGGAGGCGGCTCTTTTATATATAGAGCTGCAAGAGAGCGTAAGGGAGGAAGTTGAAGATGTTCTGGAGCATAGTGTAGCTTATTAGTTTAGGTTTAGCTTAGTTTCCTTTTAGCTCATGATTATTGTAATAAATACAGGGACAGACTCAGACTTTCAGACATGTGGTGATTGATCGAGGTATGTTTCGTCGGGCATTCGGTGTGCTCGAGGGACCTCTCCACAGTTTTTCGTCAGTTTTCAGTTTTATCGATTTTTCTTTTTATTTGTTTCTCGATATCTCAGCCTTAGCTTAGGAATTTCTTGCTCTGTGATGTAATTAATTAGGGCCCAACATTAATTAGATTGCTTGTTCCTATAGACTGAATAATTGGACCTTAATTAATTAATTAATACAAAAAGCTATCCTGGTCACTCGAGGGGTCACGTGCCGCTAGAGGCCGTACATAGCGCTGGTAGGATTCGTTGTGGTGGACACCAATCGACATCAGAGACCGGACCCCGACCCCTACCGTTGAACCGTTAGCTCATGTTCTTCACGTGTAGAAATTTCTGTTAAGGTTGTTTTCCTCGCTGCATCATTTAGCTTAGTTTATTTCTCTGTCTTTCAATATGCGCGGATCATTTTGCATATAGAGAGCTGGAGGAAAGATACCACATTCTTGCTCAGCATGCATCATTGATTTCATCGCGCATCGGCTTTTTTCTCCTCCCCGTTTTCTGTACTTAAATAATCATTAGGAGAACCGAAAAATTCGTTAGGCGATTGTTTATTTGAAAAATACCTAAAAAGTGAATCATAAAATTGGGACTAATTAAGCAAACTTGACTTAAAAATCACTAACCAAAAATTTTGTATTGGGAGAGCAATCCCCCTCATCGGATAGCTTGATTGGGCGAGAGAGTGACACGTACACTAGGATAGAGCCATATCCGACCCCTTTTCAGACTACTGGTTTTGAGCTAGTTGTTCTCCAGTGAGGATCGCTCCGATCTCCGGTAAAGCGGGCTGCGATATCCTTAACAGAGCGAGCCGATCGGGTAGCCGGTAAACGGTCCGCGGCTTCTACTAGCTGGGAAAGATCTAGTTTGGGATCGGGATAGCCTCCTGGGGGCGTTGGATTCCTAACAGCTCGCTAATCGCTCTGATAGACTGTCTTATAACAAATAAAAAAGACAAGATAAAAGAACGAACTCTTACAGTCATCAGCTCTGTGCTGCGTTGGTGAATTGGGGGTATTGCTTGCCTGATCATGTTTGCTTTCCAGATCTCATATGCCTTGCTCGTCAGATCGAGATGATGGGTCAGAGGTCCCTTAGGCAGCCTTTGGCTGCACCGCTTTCGAGGACTCCGACCCACTCATCTAGGTTGGTTCGCGAGAGCCGAGACCCGCTCTCCGAACCCGAGTTCGATTCCATCATGTTCCCTCCCCAACCACCCTTCTACCCACCAGTCCTGAGGTGCCTTATCAGAGAGATCAGAGAGAGCAGCTGCCAGTTGATTTTATCAGCACCTGAGTTTGGTTCTTTTGCCTTTGCAGAGACCATGGCCAGTAGTTGAGGACCGCACCGAGGGCCTCAAAGTCGAGCAGACATATGTTTTGGACCAGGGTGCGATCAACAACACCCTGTTAGCCTCCCTGGAGACGATGCAGAGACAGATACGTGACCAGGGGGCTTTCATGGTCTATATACACCAGGAGATGGAGCAGATGAGAGCAGATAGAGAGCAGTGTAGACCTGGTGGAGGAGATATTCCTGAGGGACAACCAGTCCAGCCAGCAGCAGGAGCACGCCCAATGAGAGAGTTGTACACACCCTGGTGCAACTCTGGACACATAGATGGATTGTGTTGCCGGCCATAGCAGGAGACTTTAAGATCCCGCCCCAGACGATTCATCTCCTTCCTCGCTTTCATGGACTCGCCTCAAGGATCCACATCTTCATCTCCAGGAGTTCGAGATGATCTGCAACACTGTCCACGATCGCAACCTTGGATGAGGACACCAACAAGATGATGGCATTTCCCTTATCCCTCATTGATAGAGCAGCCAACTGGCTGAAGCATTTAGGGAGATTCATGATGATATGGAAGCAGCTCACAAAACGACTATCTCAACAAGTACTATCCACTCGGTTGGACCAATGCAGCGACGGCCCTGATTAGCAACTTCTCCATGCTCCCCAACGAGTTGTTTCACGAGGCATGGGATCGCTTCAGGGAGCTTACAGACCGATGCCCGCATCATGATATCTCGAAGCCGGAACCTTGGTCAGTGTTTTTTATGCAGGCTTACGCCAGAGCTGTAGGGGTTGGTGAAAGCATTTTGTGGAGGATCGTATTTTGCCAAGGATGAGGACCAGGTCTGGGCCATCTATGAGGCGATGGCCGAGAACTACACTGTCATGTCTCAGACCCACCTCTACACACAGGGGAAGCCCCAGCCACAGCTCGTGTCCTATCAGAGGATAGCACGGGTCGATGCCGGTCCCTCTACTTCGTCAGCGACTGCAGCACAGGCAGAATCGACAGCCGCCGCCATGGGTATCATAAGCGAGAAGCTAGATCAGATCGAGTTGATCGAGAAGAAGAAGTACCAGGGGATGTCATAGATAGATCAGATGGCACAGACGCTGAGTGACTTAAAGACACAGATCATGTGTCTCCAGAAGGCACAGATGTCTTCTCAGCCCTATCTTAGGTCACGGGCAGACCCTGGTAATAGCAGCAGTTCGGCCCAGCCCTCCGCCCAGTACCGACAAGTTTACCTTGTTCAGGCGGAGCCATACCAGACGCAGCAGTAGCAGTAGGTCAAGTCACCACCATCTTAGGACAGTCAGATGGTGGTGTATCAGTCTAACTAGCCCCTAGCAGTACTCCCACCAACCACCTATGAGCAGGAGCCGTTGATGGAAGTCAACGAGATAGGGTACGACCGTCCCCAGCCAGGTATCCGACGAGACCATCCCGGAATCCGTTGGTCAGCCGGAGGCACCAGTTCCCAGCAGCAGCTTACAGTTGAGGATGGCCAGTACGACCAGCAGCGAGAGATTCACCAGCAGCCCCAATTTCCGTCACATCAGACACAACAGAGTTACTAGCAAAATGGTCTCGTCCCTACCAGCAGGGACAATCTTGGAGGCAGCCACAGCAGTATCACTCCCAGCCCCCTTACCCCTCTCACCAGCAGCAGCATCCTCATTACCAGAGGGGCCACCCGTCAGGTTCTCATGGGCACGCCTATGAAAAACCCCGCCTTGGACGACTTAGAGCGTCTCATCTCCGAGCAGCATGCCACTTTCAGACGAGAGATGGATGAGTTTAGACAGGAGATGAGAGAGATAGTGAAGGGGAAGGCCGCCATTCCTTCCCAGATAGAACCGAACCCGAAAAACCTCAAGATGAAGTCTGAGCAGGTATAGTTCACAAAGACTAACACTCCTAGTAATTTCCTTGGTTATGTTACTTCATACATGTTTGATGCTGATTTTGTTACGCTTAGAAGCGGTAGGATACCAATAGGCAGCGCCTCATTTGAGCGACGATCTCATGCCACTTCAGGAGTGCCAGACGAAGAGGAGAGCAGTGTTGATGCCTCTCATGATCATGATAATGACGGTGGTGCTGACTCCACCATGGACATTGTTCCAATCGACGGTACTGAGGCCATCGCTTCACCAGATGGAGGAGGTGGTATTGATGCCACCATTATTGCTGAGCCAGAGCGCGGTATTGATGCCGCTATTCCAGATGCCGAGGGTGGTGCTGAGGCCACTATTTCCAATTCTATTCCTGTTGTTTTCCCTTCAGTTCATGTATCTCAGGACACTTCTGCGAATAAAGGAAAGGGTTTATTATTTGCGAGTCCATCAGTGTTACTTGATGATGATAGTATGGATTCTAGTTTACCTGAGCAGCATAGACCCAATCCTAGTCCCTTCATATAAGAAGGACCCAGCTGTCCCCTTTCCCCAAGCACTCATCTTGGCTAAGGGGACCAAAAAAGATCCAAAAAAAGTCCCACCACCTAGAGTTCATCCAGCATATGATGGACCGATTTCATATACAGTTGACTTTACAGGAGGCCTTGGAGCACATACCTCTCTTCCAGAGATCCCTCAAAGACAAGACTACAGTTCAAAGGAAGAGGCAGAACCACCAGTCAAAGATCCATGTTCTCACTCACGCCCCATGCTTCGTGATTCAGAACCATTTGCCTGCCAAGAGGCCAGATGCAGGAGCCCCGTATGTCAGATGCCACATCCATGAGCAGAGGTTCGACTGTACTCTATTAGACAGTGGTTCTTCGATCAACCTTCTTCCGGCACCCTTACTCGACCGATTCGAGTTGGGCCCTCTACGATAGAGCAGAACGATCCTTTAGTTTGCTGATCGATCTGCAAGAGGTCGAAGGGGTTGCTGAAGGACGTTGTCATCACGATTCAAGGCCTGAAATTCCCCATGGACTTCGTTGTGTTGGACATGGAGATCCCTAAGTCCGTGACCGATACCCCCATCATTTTAAAACACCCGTTCTTGGCCACAGCTAAGGCAGTGTCCGATCATGATAGCGGGAAGGTATACTTTTGTGTCGAGGGCAAGAGTATACAAATAGAGACGATCGAGGAGAGACTAGAGCCAGATATTACACTTGCTTAGGCCATCCTTCAGAATTCAGAGCAGATGACATAGGCAGGGCGAGACATCCACCAGGACTGTGATTTTGTGATTACAGACGATGAGGCAGTTTGGGCAGATACTGTTTCACGAGTCATCCTCTCACCTTCAGAGTACGTCGAAGCACAGATGCCAGTAGAGGAGAGCTTGAAGAGCACATTCCTGGTCCAGGATACAATTTCAGGCAGCAAAGCAGGTTCCCTATCGCGAGGCAGTTGATTGTTTTGATACTGATTTAGATCCCTCGGAGTCAGATATAGATTGGGCAGAGTTTGATGATTTGATTCCTTCTCCGATTTCCACAGAGCCATCAGCTAGGGTGGAGACCGATTCCATGCAGCGCAGAGACACACCAGCTGAGCAGTCTTCACCATATTCAGATTTTCAGTGAGAGTTCTCATTCTCCCATGCAGATTTTGTCACATTCACTCAGATTTTTCAGAGGCCAGATCCGCCAGCACCCAGTTGTACAGAGCTGAAGCCTTTGCCGTCATCGCTGAAGTATAGGTTCCTTGTGGGTGAGCATGAGATGTACCCAATCATTATCTCAGCGGATTTGACTGGAGAGCAGGAATCCCGTCTGATGGGGGTCCCTCAAAAGAACCACAAGGCGATAGGATGGAGCGTAGCCGATCTCTAGGGGATAAGTCCGGCCCTGTGCTCCCACCATATATATCTCGAAGAGGACGCGAAGCCGTCGCATGAGTTTCAATGGTGGATGAACCCGAACCTTCGAGATGTTGTCATGAAAGAGATCTCGAAATGGTGGAGCGCCGATTTTATCTACCCCATCTCCGACTCCATGTGGGTCAGTCCATTGCATGTGGTGCCCAAGAAGATGGGTAATCACCACAGTTGTTAGTGAATCTAGAGAGGAGATCGCTACCCGGGTACCCACTTCTTGGAGGGTATGTGTGGACTACAGACGATTGAACCAGGCCATCAAGAAGGATCATTTCCACTGCCTTTTATTGATCAGATTATATAGAGGCTAGCTGGGAAGAGCCATTACTGTTTCTTGGAGGGGTACTCCGGATACAATCAGGTGGCCATTGCGCCCGAGGACCAAGACAAGACCTCCTTCACCTGTCCATTTAGGACATATGCTTTCAGACGGATGCCCTTTGGATTGTGTAATGCCCCTGTGACAATCCAGAGGTGCATGTTGTCCATCTTTTCGGACATGGTGGGTGAGTGCTTGGAGGTCCTTCATGGATGACTTTTCGGTGTACAGCGACGGGTTTGATGCTTGTCTTGACTGCCTAGATCACGTCCTCCAGCGATGCATCGAGGTCCATCTGGTACTTTCATGGGAGAAGAGTCACTTCATGGTGACTCAGGGGACGATGCTTGGCAATATCATCTCCAACAGGGGCATGGAGGTTGATCCGGCCAAGGTGGATATCATTAGGAAACTCAGTCCATCGTCTAACTTGCGACTGTTATGGTCTTTTCTAGGTACGTCGGTACCTACGGCAATTCATTCATGATTTCAGCAAGATTGCCCGGCCGTTGACTGATCTGCTGATGAAAGACACCGAGTTCATTGTGGATGATAAGTGTCTAGCGTCATTTGAGACTCTCAAGAGTCTAGTTGTTGAGGCTCCTGTCCTTCAGCTGCCTGATTGGTCTCTCCATTCGAGGTCATGACGGATGCCTCCGATTTTCCGTAGGGGTCGTGCTGGGACAGAAGAGGGATGGAGTTCCATTTGCCATACACTATGCTAGCCGTACTTTGGATGCCGCTCAGTGGAACTACATCGTCATTGAGAAGGAGATGCTAGCCGTAGTGTTCACCCTAGATAAGTTCAGATCGTACATCATTGGATCTAAGGTGACCATTTTATACTAATCATACCACCATCAGGTACCTCATGGCAAAGAAGGATGCCAAATCCAGATTGACCAGATGGATCCTTCTACTCCAGGAGTTTGACATAGAGATTAAGGATAAGCCTGGAGTCAAGAATGTGGTGGCGGATAATCTCTTCCAATTGGAGTTTATTGAGGATTCTGAGCAGACTTAGCCTATTTGTGAGACCTTCCCAGATGAGGAAATCCTTGCTATCGTCTCTCTCCTGTGGTACGCCGATATTGTGAACTATCTTGTTGCCAAGAAAGTTCCACAAGATTGGCCTAGGCAGCGACTTGAGACCTTCCTCGCGAAGGCCAAGTTATACCATTGGGAGGATCCCATCTTTTATCATGAAGGAGGGGATAGCGTCTAGCGTCGGTGCATTCCTCAGGAGGAGCACCATAGCATCCACACATACCGCCACAAGCTGGAGGGCCATGAGGACATCAATTTGGGAGGAGAACGACACAGAAAGTGCTCCAATCCAACCTATGGTGGCCTACCCTCTTCAAGGACTCCGATGAGTTCGTGAAGAGGTGTACTGACTGTCAGAGGATGGGCACTTATGGACAGCGTGATATGATGCCTAATACAGCCCATTCACTTCTGTGAGGTTTTTGACGCATGGGGCATCGATTTCATGGGTCCATTCCCTAAGAGTATGGGATTCGAGTACATTTTGTTGGCCGTAGATTATGTGAGTCATTGGGTTGAGGCCATCAACCGCCCGAACCGTAGATGCTAGGACTGTTTGCATATTTTTTGAGGAAGAATATCATTTCACGGTTCGGGGTATCTAGAGTTCTGATATCTGACGGAGGGTCTCATTTCGTCAACAACAAGGTAAAGGCCCTTTCTAGTGAGTTCAGCATAGACCATCAGTAACCCAATGTATCATCCTCAGACCAATGTTCTTGCTGAAGTGTCGAACTGGGAGATCAAGACTATTCTGCAGAAGGTCATCTGCCCTGACCAAAAGGATTGGTCACAGCTTTTGGACTCGGTCTTGTGGGCATATCTGACGTCCTTCAAGACACCTTTAGGTACATCTCCCTTTCGCCTCATTTTATGGCAAACCCTGCCATTTACCTGTTGAGCTGAGACATAGGTCACTTTGGGCAGTCAATAGATATACTTCTAGATCCAGTGAGTGTAGGAGATCAGAGGTGTAAGAGAGCCTCTAAGCCATATGTTGCCTCTTATCCATGTATGAAGACACATGGCAACACTTGCCATTCATACCCCATGACACATGTCTGAATCATAAGAAAACTTGTTGCCCAAGTAAGACGTTTGGCTTATCCACGAGATAAGTTGTTGCCCAAGAAATAGGTTTGGCTTATCCACGAGATAACTTGTTGCCCAAGCAAGAGGCTACACCATGACACGTGTTAGTCTTAGGATAATGACACATGTCACTATTGAGGTCTTGACACTTGTCCTGACTATATAACGACATGTGTCCCATGATTTCCTCCCCTTGCGTCCTACTTTGGTAATGACACTTAATTATCACTAATGATGGGTAATTAGCACTAATCATACTTAATTAGTCTTAATGATGTGGGTATGGCTAATGAGTATAAATCTATAACATTATGGGCACTATGCTAGTAGTGGCTTCTACTACTTATAAGGTACTACCAAAATTCAAGATTACTAGATGTGGTACTATGTTTTGATGTGCTACATAATTCAGAGAACCTTTTTGAAGTCCAGTTTTATACAAGATGACCATCTGATATAAACACAACAAGTTTCAATGAAATCATTGCATCAAGGAGAATCTATTAACTATGGTATCCGTAAAGTGTGAATGCTATCAATCCAATATTTCCTTGAAATAGCACTTGATAACATTCAAAAGCATAGTGTACAAAACGCGTATTACAAGAGGAGGGAAGAGTTGGCAGCCATGGAGGAGCTTAGAGATGCAGCCTTTTCGAGCAGCCTACAGTATAAGGAGAGAGTGAAGGAGTGGCATGATTCTCATATCAGCCACAAGCAGTTTGAGCCAGGACAGCGAGTATGGTTGTTCGATGCCAAGTTGAGATTATTTAAAGGGAAGTTGCAGAGCAAATAGAAGGGACCCTATCTGGTCGAGAAGGTACATGGCAATGGAAGCATCAACATATCCGAGTTGTCATCTGAGTCTACCTTTCGTGGCAACGGGCAGCGTCTCAAGCCAGATCATGAGCCGCTGGTCGTTGATATTACCCCGATTCATTTTGCCTGAGATGTGGTCTCTTAACTCACATCTATTGCATCTCACGCCGAATTATCACTGTTCTTCCGACTTGTATAGATCCAGATGTCCATGTGACACTATTCTTCAGTCCAACACCCCATTGGCATCTTTGATTATGCTATACTTAGGGTGCACGTTACCCAAAGTATAGGGTGGGTGTTAGACTATTGAGTTTCTTTTGATTCTTTTCTATCTCGGTTTTGCTGCCTATACTTAGGGATATTTTACCCTAAGTATATGGGAGGTAGACCTTGTACATTCTCCCCTCGGATTTCCCTTTGTGTACATCCTGCAATACATAGGATTACTTGATCCTAAGTATAGGGGGAAACCTTGAGATTCTTTTGATTTCTGTTCTTTCATTCATCTTTGTATATAGCTTTTCCTTTTCATCCCTATACTAAGCACGAGTTATGTCTTCTTCATTGCTCTTGATTCACTCTGAGGATATCGTTCGAGCTAAATATAGGGGGGTGTCATATATATTTCATATATACTTTAGCCATAACTCGTACTTTGTGTGAGTGTGTTAATAAATAAAAATGGCTAAAACCTTAAAATCCATAAAAATTAAAAAAAAATCTTGTACATAAAATTCTTTATTGCACATACATAGCTATTTATACAAATTATTTTTGTAAAGATGTTTGTAAAAATCTTTTGTGTGTAAATCATTTGTAAATATTTTTTTATGAAAATTATGTATATAGTATAAAATTTTTGTAAAATGTTTGAGGAATAAAAAGTTTGCAAAAGCCATGTGTAAATTTGTGTAAATATTTTGCAAAACTTCGCATTCATGTATACATCCATGTTTTCAAACATTTTTCAAAAATTTTGCACATTTTCAAAATTTTGTAAAAATTGCATCTTTGTAAATACTTGTATAGTTTTTTCTGAATCATAGTTGACATTTAAACTAGCCTGGAATTAAATTGAAAAATGGAGCTTAGTTAAGAACATAATCCACCTAATTCTAAGATGAACCTTATAGGGCTTAGGGTTGAGACTTTTCAGGTCCATGGTGACTTAATTCGTTGATTCCACTGGGCTATGATAATATGTCATCTTGATGAGCCTAAGTAGAACACTTAAAAACACACTCATGACTTTTACAGACAATGGCTTTACTTGGACCGGCACTTTACACTGAGCTCTCTACTGATGAGGTGGTGAGGAGGCAGTCTTCTTTGACTTGGGGTAGCATATGAGGGTAGTACTTCTAGGCAGAACCTCTCTTCTTCTTATAGTAAAGGAAGTGTGTCTCAACTTGGTCTGGTAGCCATGAGGTCTAACGACAGGAGTTGTGGGTTGCAATAATGCTTCAAAAGAGGGATAGTCTACTGGCTCAAGAGGAAAAACTCCTTATGTATATATGATGCACCATGCAGATATGTTGTAAATATGCACATCAAAAAAAAGTGCAAAAATAAAATAATAACTCCAGAAAAAAGTGGTGGGACTGAGAGAAAATGATAATCCCACCGGAGTCTATATAGTCAAATAAAGCAAAGCTTATGTTATCCATGCCCATTTCATGAAGCCTGCAGCAAGAGACTTAGCTACACTGATTGGGCTCCCTAGGATACATGGCTACACTAGCCATGGTACATTCTCTTCTTCCTCCTCTTCTTGAGCCGGTTGAACTTGAACTTAGAAGGGAATACCCCACTCCTCGAGGAAAGAGTTACCAGACTAGGGTATTAGAGTTACCTTGTTGTGGGGGGTTGTCACTTTGCTATTACCGAGGTTGAGAGCCATACATCACTTACACAGTACAAGTAAAGATTCATAGTCATCAGAGTTTGTGTATGTAGACTTGTTCTGATCTGGATTGTTGAGGAGTCTTGACTATACATTAGTGGAACTTAGAGGCTGTTGAGTTTTAAACCTAAGTCCAAATAAGATTCTAACAAATTAATAATCCAAAGATCTGACTTAGCTCCATACTTCAATTTAATAAAGACAAGTTTAATAATCAGCATTGATTCATATTTCCCTTCCTTTTCTTTTCCTTTTTCTTCTTTTCACTTCTTTTTCAAATAAGTGTTTGCTAAGGGACTAGCAAAAGTAAAGTATAGGGGGTGATGAATACTCACTCATCACTCTTTATTCTTTTATGTTAGCTATTTATCTTTGCAAAACACCATGTAGATAGATGTAAATACAATAAATTACACAAATGCATGCTTTGTGTAAATATGGATAATTAGCATGTATTTGTGCAAAAATAAAAGAATAAGGAAATAAAGAAAAAGAGGGAAATATTTAGAATAAATATTGAGTGACGTGAACCCAAGAGAGGGCCCAATATAGGCCTGATCGCCAAATACAATGAGTAGAGAGAGAAAGGGTCATTCAACCTTGTGTAAAACCCCCTCTTATGTATATATTTTCTTTTCACAAAATAAAAATAAAAATGTGTTTTTATTATTTTGTATATATTTATAAAAATAAAATAAAAATTTGAAAAATAAAATCAAATAAAAAATAAAATACTTTCTCTCTCTACCTTGTATATATACCATGTATATATGTATCACAACACTATTTATTTCTCCCTTGTAAATAAATAACAAAAATAAAATAAAAATTATTTTATACACAACATTTTATGTTGTGAATAAATAAAATATAAAATTATAGTATTTGTACAAAAATAAGAAACTAAAAATAAAAGTATAAAATACATAGGTATTTTATACCTTTATATAATATTATATAATGTATGTAACATTATTTATTTTTCAAAAAAAAATAAATAAAAATTACTAAAAATAGTTTGAAAATAAATAAACATTTTTTTATTTTGTAAATATTTTGAAATAAAATCATTTTCTATTTTTAAATGATTTTCTAAATAATTTCAGCCATGAAATTTTGTGATTGGTCCATGGGATTGCTGACCCCCGATCAACTCCCCCCCGGACCACCTCTCACCCGGATCCGTTTTCGCACCCGATTTTCTCCAAATTTTAAGGAACAGATCTGATCTTCACTTGCCTCGATTTTTGTGCCCATCTCTTCCTCATGGATTATGCACCATCACGGATCATGAGGAGAGATCAGATCTCGCTTGAATTGCGTTCCCATTGACATTTCCGAAATTGCGGCTTTAAAAATGTGTATTTATCGTCGTGCATAAAAATTTGATGTGATTTGTCGTTCGTTGTAGGCAGCAATCGGAATCGGTCAAGAAATAACCACAAATATTTTAATCAATTTCAGTCACGTGGTTTTATGTTTATTTTACTTGGGAAAGTCCCAAGGTCGATCATAAGGAGGCAAAGGAAAACCTAGAAGTATGTCTATCAAAATTCATATGCGGTTTTCGAGACGGTCTTTTTTTGGAATTTTAAATGCAATAAAGGATGCAAAAGGCAAATTTGGCCTATTTTAGGGACTAAAATATCAATAAAGCTCAAACGATGTCCGAAAAATATGAAACATGGCCACTATGCAAAATATGATAAAATAAATGTATTATAATTTTTTTAGAATTTTTTGATGCAATATGAATTTTTTTATGAATTTTTAAATACAAACAAAATGAATTTCACTATTTAATTATAATAAATATTAAACCTACTTATTTTCGAGGAATAAATTATCTAAGATCTAACACTAGGTGATTGATCTCAGAAAAATCCTAAACCTTGAAAATGTAAGATCTAATACCTATTAAAAATCAAATAATGAAATATGCAAAATGATTTTTACAGGGCAAATTATGCATGCAGATGAAAATCTTTTTGGGCACAATACCAAGCACAATTAACTCTACAATATGTGATTTTTGGGGAATTTTTAGAGCAATGGTTAATAAATAGCAAATTTAAGAGCATAAAATGGGTAAAATTCGTAATTTTCCACAAAACGATTAATTATTAATTAACCAATGATCATAAAAATAACCACAATAGTCAACACGTAGAGAATTAAATGAGAAACATCATGCTATTTTTTGAATGATAAATTTATGTACTGGAGATGTCTAAAAATGAAGGAGAACACAGGGGTCTTTCTACAATAAATATATAAACTAAATAAAAATAAATGTAGTGGGGTCCTAGTCGTAATTACCAATAGTGGAGGAGGCTATTTGTAAAATTCCCAGAGGGTCACGTGCACCGGGTCGACGGGAATATGAGGGACCTCCGGGGGTTTGATCGCAACTAACACACCCCTGCATGTGTGTATCACGTGAGAGGGGGCGGCTTGCTGCTGACGTTTCCTCCTCACGTGCTGCGCATGTGGGAGGACCTCGGGTCTGGAGCCCGGTCCTGTCGGCGAGGCGAAGGGGCGAAGCAGCTGAGCCCCGATGGTGTGCAAAGCACTTGATCGTGGTGGGGGCTTCGGCGCTGACCGGTAGTGGATTGATTTCGGCGGTGAGGCGGAGAAGACACGTCATTAGTTTCGAAGGCGGAGGTGCTAACGATGATCGGAGCGGGTGGCGTAGGCGGACCGATGTGGCGCGGAGGTGCTTGGACGGTGGCTTCGAGGACTGGCGACGTAGGGCATTGAACGCAGTCATCGGTGGCCAACACACGGCCAGGGGACGTCGGGGTGGAGTCGAGAGCGTTGTCGTGGTCGGAGCATGTTGATGTCGATGAAGAGCGTCGTGGGCGTATGGTGGTGCATGGGGAGGAGAAGAATCGTTGTCGGAGTCGGTGGATGAAGTCGTCATCGTTGAGTGGAGGTGATGAAGCGTTGTCGATGAAGGTCGAGGAAGTCGTACGTCATAGAGCGGAGGTGATGAAGCGTTGTCTATGAAGGTCGAGGAAGTCGTACGTCATAGGCTCAACGATTGAGGTCGGATTTCGGCAACAATGGCGCGACGGAGGGGCGCGTCTGCAACGAAGGCTGCGGGGACCTTCGGATCTCGCCGGAGGAGAGCGGGGCTCCGGGTTGTCACCACCGGGGCCCTTTTCTTGTGCGATCGGCGGATGAGGCTGAACGGTGGCGGCGATGCCTTTAAATAGGGGAGAGAGGGAAGCGGCCGACGATGGAGGGTGGTTGCAAGATGAGCGGAGGCGGAGATCTCGAAGGAGGTCGTTGGCAACAAAGGCGGGGGCGGCGGTTGGAGACGAGGTCAAAGGCGGAGGAGTCCGGGGGGGGGGGGCGTTGGGAGGTTGAAGATGAGCAGGGGCCGTTCGATCGGCCATGATCGAACGACTGTGGAGGCGCCACGTGGAGGTCAAGGGGGAAAAGGCGGGGCACGTGCGGAGCACGTGCCTGAGAGGCACGTGCGACGCACGTGCGGTGGATAAAAATTTTTTTTTTAAAAAAACGAATATAAAAGAGGTCAAAAAATGCTGACGCGTGGCGGCCCCAGGGGCCGCCACGTGTCAGCACCATAAAATTCCTAGAATAAATATTTTGTAAAATGCCAAATAAATAGCAAATGACCTCAGATCGCAATAGTTCCTTCACAAAAAATGCTCGTCTCGATGAGATCTACAACTTTCATGAAGACATCAAAATCAAAATTTATCAAACGCATAAAGTGAATTTTTGGGGTATCCCACATAGATAGAATACCTTGATTTTTTGGTTTTGTATTTTTTTGTCATTTTTAAACGAGATAAAAAACTAAAAAATTATGGAAAAATCAAGGAAATAGAAGAAACATTAATATTATTGTTTTTAATTTTTTTAATTAAGAAAATATGTACATAAAATATCATGTCAAAAATCGCTAAAATACACACTGTAGAAAAGAGGCCCAAAACCCATCTTTCACATACGGGCTTGGATTCACTTGAACTTGGTCTTATTTTGAAGGTAATTGAATGTACATTAGTTCAAAAGTGAGTAAAATCAAATCGGACACTGGATGGGGAAGATATGGGGCTTTTAGTCCGAAAATCTTGAAATTAGGGTTTGGGTTTTTGGTCAACTTATTTGGGTTAGTTAATTTTTGTATTTTTCATTTATTCTTGTTAGTGATATATACACAGTGGAGTGGTTTTGGATCATTCGGAGTTAGTACGAAGGAGTTAAAAATCCGGGAAGTTAGGCTATTTACAGGTCAATTTTGGCTGGATTTTTGGCTTCTTATTTTGTGCAAACAAATGATGGATAAAATGTCATTCTTATGAAAACATGCATGAATGCTAATTATGCAGAATAGATGTAGATATGCTGTTGATTTTGAGGGAATGGAGCTTAATAAATGAGATTTAGAGTGATGAATCCAAGATTCATCATCCCCCTATACTTAAACCATGATCGTGCTGAGCATCAAAAAGAAATGCCATGAGATGAAATGAGATTGGGTTCCATACGAAGACCATGAGCTGAAGGTAAAAATGAAACTAGACTCGACCTTTGGATTAATAGTGTGGCGGGACTTCTGTGAGACTTAGAGTTTTAAAATCAACAGCCCTCAAGTTCTACACATCATTGTTACAGTTTCGGCTCAGAAGTCATCTTAGATCAATCCACTTCCCAAAGTATACCCTGTGAATATTGAACAACCGACTCATGTGTGTGAAGGTTTTTAGCTCTTCCCATCCAGAATGCCAGACTACCATGCTCCTCTCCTCTCTAGTAACTCGTCCTTGGTGAGTCAGGTATTTCCTTCTAAGGTTTGCCGCGTTGTGTTCACAGTCGAATTGGGGGAAGAAGATAGAAGAAGGGGAAAAGAACTGGAGGGTGGCCAGTGTAGTCAGCTCTCCTCGTGAAGATGGCAAGTGTAGCCGAATCTCCACCAAGATCTGTAGGTTTCTTGAAGCTTGGACCTTTTTGGTTAGATTTTTATTTGGTAGAATGCTTCTTTGTATTTGGAATTTTTGGTGGTTCTGCTTGGATCTTATTGTGCCCCTACAATATAGAATCTTTTTGTTCCGTAAATTTTTTTGGGGTATTAGAAAAAATTGTGCCCAGCCGTCCATCCCTTTTTCGAAGCTTTATTTCAACCCGTACTCCGGTCTTTAGATTTCAATGCTACCAGAAAAGAGAATCACACAGTCTTCTAACATCCCGTCTGAGTTGAGCTAAGTGCATAGTGCGAGAGTACAAATTAATTCCCTATTATAGAGTTGTACCCAGAATGAAGAGATCAGGTTAGACACTAAGAGTCAAACGCTGCACATTGTCATGTGGAACTTAAAGAATTAAGTCAAAGACCTGAAGCTCTTAAAATCCTATTTCTCGGTGAAGTTCATCTGAAAATTAGGTGGATTAAGGTCAAGTCCAGACCACTCTCGGTTTCGGCTCATAACTCAGTTCAGAACCCAATGACTTTTCACAGATGCAGACGAATGTGATGTTGGATGAAGTGCAGGTGTGTGAAATGCAGACACAATTTTTTGTGAATTTTTTTTTGAATTTTTTTAATGCAAAAATGAATAAGAAGCCTTTTTTAAAAAAATGGGCAAAGTCAGTGTTAGTAGCAAAACTCTTTTTGTTTTTGTTTTTTTCAAATTAATTACCCACCCTATAAATACATATAGACTTACGTGAAAGTACAAGATATGGGTAAAATATATACGAAATATATACACAGACCCCCCTATACTTAGCGAGTGTTGTGTCCTCAGAGCATAAGAAGCGTAAAGAAGACATAGCTCGAGCTAAGCGTAAGGGAGTTAAAAAGGAAAAGAAAAAGATGGATTGGAACGCCCCCCTATACTTAGGCTGTGAACAATTTAAGTATAGAATAAGAGCGAAAAAATGAAGTAGTCGGGGTATGTCGATGAAGACAGTATATACAGGTGGGTGTCGGTTCCCCCTATACTTAGGCTCTGGTCAGCCTAAGTATAGAAGAAGGGTGGAAGTGAAGTGATCGGGAGAAGGAGAAGGATGGTATATACATATGGCATTGGTCCCCCCTATACTTAGGCCTTGGTCTAAGTAGAGGAAGAAGTTGTACAAGGAGACCGATGTGGTCGGGAGGGAGGGCGGGTAGCCGATGATTAAGGTGGTTTTCGGTTGATCTTTTTGTGAGCTTGTAATGGGATATCGATATAACAGGATGGAGATGAAGCATATGATTTCCCACTATGATCAGTGTCATCCTCAGAAAAATCATGATGGATAATAGATGAAGTGTTTGAGTCAGATGAAAGATATCCATCATCAGAGTTATCCTCAGAGGAATAATATTTGAAAGTGGACATACTCCAAATATTCATGTCTTTTTGTTTCTTCAGTTGTTTCTTCAGAATTCATTCCTTCTTGGGGTCAATTGGTTTGTTCTCGGATGAATATTCAGAAGCACTGGTCTCAGTCAGCTCATACGAAATAATTCCAGTGTACTTGAAGAAGGCAGGAGCATCAGCTTTGGATGAATAGTAGTTAGGAGCGGGAGTTGTCCAACGAGAATTGAATTTTGGATCCTTGTGAAGATATGGCTTTAGAGCTGCCGAACAGACTTCACTCATATAGACTACCTTTTTCGGACCTGATAAGGGATCATCAGCTGATTCCTCTTCCGAAAGGTCAAAGGTAACTTTCTTTTTCTTGTTTCGAGAAGGTGTCTGCTCACTTGAGCATCCGGATGAATAGCCATTGGAATTCTCCTTAGTAGGTTTTCGTCCTGCGTGTTTGTTCTTGGTTTTCTGAATGTTGGTGCACTCTCGATTTGGGATGATTTCGTCCAGGTATTCAGAGAATGTTGCTCCAGGGTGTGACCATGCATATGTTTCAGGATCGTAGTAGAAGGATTTGTCTATTTTGAGATCTGCAGGAATTGAAATACTGGGGAGAGTCTCTGCATGTTCATTTTTAATTGATTTGATGTTGGAGCATTCCTGTCTCAAGTTGATGTGATCAAGGTAGTCAGAATAGGTCGACCCAGGGTGCGACCATGCATAAGTCTCCGGATCATATGATTCATATACTCGGTTCTCCAAGGTGAGAGCGGCTGGGAATGGAGCAGGGGGGAGATTCTCTAAACCAATAGTCTCATCAACAACCGCTATCTTAGGTGTAGCTGCAGGGTATGGCTCTTCTACCGTTTCATGGTTACGGTTGTCGGAGACTTCGTGGGTTACCTCAAAAGATCGTGGTTCCTCAAGGACAGGGTTAGATCTAAGTGCTTTCAATGCTGTGAAATTGATTTACCGAGGCTCACAATCAATAATTACCTTAGCCAATGCTAAGAACGACTTTCCGAGAATAATTGGAGACTGGGTGAATTCTCCTTGATGCTCAATATCAATGATCGTGAATTCTACTTTGAGCGAAGCACCTTGGAATGTCATGATGACAGAAATGATTCCTCTTAGCCGCTTTATTGATCGGTCAACCAATTGAACAATCTCTCGTATCTTCTGAATCGGTCCGAGTTTGAGTTCATGGAATACAGGGGTCGGGAGGATATTGATCGGTGAATCGTCATCAATCCGAGCATGAGTGAAAATCGTGTCTTTGATTACACAGTCAAATCTGGGCAACCGCTTCACTATGCGGCTCTTGGTTTTTCTCCTCAACACCAAGGAGGAGGCCATTGACAAGATATGTCTTTCAGTTTTTGTTCTAATGCTGTCCGACTTTTTCATAGTTAATTTGTCCATTACAAATCTTTTAAGATCGAGGAAGTGTTTAATGGCCTATAGAAAGGGAAGTTCAAAAATCAATTTCTTTCCTAGTGCTTCCCGTACAGGAGGATCCAAATTCTCCAGATCTTCTTCGGTTTTCATTTTTTATGTATTTTTCGAGATTTTCGATTTTTTGTGATTTTCAAATATTCCGATTTTTTGGTATTTTCTGTGTGGTTTGGTGATGTGGTGTACTCCTCAGATGAGCAAGGGTTCTGATGTTCAAAGTGGGAGTCAGAGGCATAGTCATTTCTAGGGGAATAATATGCAGAGGTGTCAATGTCGAAATCATCCTCAGGTTTCTGAATATCCACAAAATTTTCGGCATGAGATCCAATCATTTCGTCATTCATTTTTATGTCTGATCTCCCATAAAATAAACTGAGTCGGTCAGTAAAATGTCTGAATTTTTCCTCCATTACTTCAAATTTCTTATTTATCCTCGAAATATTATCGTCAAAATTATGTTCATGATAAATCATGGGAGCAGTCGGTGTGTGTTCAATAATTTCATCTTCCATTTTCCTGTATGTGTTAAGAGGAGAGTTTCTTGGAATATCCATTATATGATCATTATTTTCTGAAAATTTCTCCTCAAAAATTATGGAAGGAGGCTGCTCAATGGTCCAGGCATGTGTAGTTGGTCACGTGTGGTCGGATGATTCGAGTAGGAATTTAATGAGGAGGCTGAATTCATCCGCGGGTGAAAGTCTCCTACAAATGTTGGAGGATTATTGAAAGAAGAGGATTTAGTTGATTTGAGCTTAACCGAGACAAATTCATTTTCATAGTATAGCTCTGATGGGTTTTCAGATAGATGTTCGTTCATTTTTGAAAGGAATGGGGGTTAGATCTGCAAGAGTTTTTGGAAAAGAGTTCCATGATGAGGTTTAAATCAAGAAAGGAATGAAATGCTCACACGGGATAGTCAAAAGAAATTTTCTCAAATGTACAGCTATTGATATTGAAATCGGTTCACGCACACCAATGCAAACACAAATCAAACCCCAGGTTCACCAACACACACAATGAAGCAGTAAGAGTTTGGCTATTATCTTTTCAATTTTAGTTGGTGATAAATCAATCTTGGCAAAAATTTAGCGAGTTGTTAGGTGCCGAAATTTTCATAATGACTGGCCCGAATTCTTCAACTAGTTGCACCTACTTTCAGCCAGTATGGGTGTAAGTACGGACTGTAGAAAGGCTACCCTTGTTACTTGAGGACGGAGCCTTACGCAGTGTCCTCTAAACCACCCACTCTGCTAAGGAAATCTAGACCGTTTACCGGCTACCCGTAGATCCTCACTGAGAAGTAGCTAATCATTTTTGGTAGAATAAGTAGTCAAGATGAAAATCCGGATTTGGGCTCTAGCCTTAAGTGTCGTCTCTCGCTCACTCAGAAAAAATAAAATAATCCAAGGTCGGGGTTGCTCTCCCGCAAGAATTATTGATTTTATGGTTTCTTAAGATCGGCTATATTTAGCAGTCCGAATTTTAATTAAGTGATCACTGAAGAATTTAAATGAGCACAAATACATATCTACCGTCCAGTCCCAATTTCCTTTAGAATTATGTGAAAAAACAAGAGGGAGAAGATCAGGAAAAGCCGATGTACGCAGAATGTATGCTCAGTTAGAAGACTTACAGTGAATCCTCACAATCTCCATGTGGGATGCTAGACAGAAATTGAAAATTTATTCTAAATGAATGGAAGCCGATGAAAAACCGCACCTAAGCAGAAAGTTCTATTAGCGGGAAAGAATTTATTTAAATTTTGGCTAAATTGAATGATCTATGTGCGTCTCAGTTAATGTGAAGTGTGGCCTAATTCCTACGAGCACAATCAAAAATATAAATGTTCTGAGAGCCATATGTGCACGTCTATCCTAATCGCCACTCAAGTCGGGCCCCACCCTCACCAGAGAGTGAAACAGGACACAACACACCATAGAAAAGTTCAGAGTCGTTTTACACACGCGAGAATCCAAACGGACAACACTGTAAATGAGCAATTAATTACAAAAAATAAAATTGCAGAAATTAAAAACGTAGACTCTACGCTCTCTCATGACTCGACTTGATCTTAATTTAATTGCGGCTTTTCGGATGTCGGTGAAGATGCTTCGGTTTCTTGAAAAACCGCTCCACGTACGCCGGGTACCTCGCAAGAAAAATAAGAGAGAAGATGTAAGAGAGTGACTCAAAAATAATCAAAAATAAAATAAAAGAAACAAATGCTGAAAATAAATGCAGGAAATAAAAATGGAATTTACAATGAAAAATTCGGTGGTCACACTACCCGAATGCAGAAAACCGAACGAAAATTTTCAAGACAAAAAAAACTAAGCCGTTTGCCTCCCCGGCAACAGCACCATCTAACGTGTCCAGAATCGCAGTGTTAAGAATGATGTGTTATAATTTTGTTCGTGCTAAAAATATGGTTTGTCATTCGTTGTAGGCGGCAATCGGAATCGGTCAAGAAATAACCACAAATATTTTAATCAATTTCAATCACGTGGTTTTATGTTTATTTTACTTGGGCAAGTCCCAAGGTTGATCACAAGAAGGCAAAGAAACAACCTAGACTTATGTCTATCAAAATTCGTGCGCGATTTTCGAGGCGGTTTTTTTTTGGAAATTTAAATGCAATAAAGGATGCAAAAGGCAAATTTAGCCTACTTTAGGGACTAAAATATCTATTAAGCTCAAACGATGTTCGAAAAATATGAAACTTGGCCACCATGCAAAATATGATGAAATAAATGTACTATAAATATTTTGGAATTTTTGGATGCAATATGAATTTTTTATAAGTTTTTAAATGCAAACAATATGAATTCCAATATTTAATTATAAAAAATATTAAACCTACTTATTTTCAAGGATAAAATTATCTAAGATCTAACACTAGGTGATTGATCTCAGAAAAATCCTAAACCATGAAAATGTAAGATCTAATACCTATTAAAAATCAAACACTGAAATATGCAAAATGATTTTTATAAGGCAAATTACGCATGCAAATACAAATCTTTTTAGGCACAATATCAAGCACAATTAACTCTACAATATTCGATTTTTTGGGAATTTTTAGAGCAATGGTTAATCAATAGTAAATTTAAGAGCATAAAATGGGTAAAATTCGCAATTTTCCACAAAAAAATTAAATATTAATTAACCAATGATCATAAAAATAACTACAATATGTCAACACGTAGAGACTTAAATGAGAAACATCATATTATTTTTTGAATGATAAAATAATGTACTGGAGATGTCTATTGAAGGAGAACACAGGGGTCTTTCTGCAATAAATAAACTAAATAAAAATAAATGCAGTGGCGGCCTAATTGTAATTACCAATAGTAGAGGAGGCTGTCTGCAGAATTTCCAGAGGGTCACGTACGATGCACGTGACCCCTAGGTCGGCAGGAATATGAGGGACCTCCGGGGGTATGATCGCAATTAACACACCCCTGCACGTGTGTATCACGTGAGTGGGGGCAGCTTGCTGCTGACGTTTCCTCCTCACGTACTGCGTACATGGGAGGACCTTGGGTCTGGGCCCGGTCCTGTCGGCGAGGCGGAGGGGCGAAGCAGCTGAGCCCCGGTAATGTGCGAAGCACTTGGTCGCGGTGGGGGCTTCGGCGCTGACCGGCAGTGGATTGATTTCGGCGGCGAGGTGGAGAAGACGCGTCGTCGGAGTCGAACGCGGAGGAGCTAACGATGATCGAAGCAGGTGGCGTAGGCGGACCGATGTGGCACGGAGGTGCTTGGACGGTGGCTTCAAGGGCTAGCGACGCGGGGCATTGAACGTAGTCATCGGTGGCCGACACACGGCCAGGGGACGTTAGTGTGGAGTCGGGAGCATTATCATGGTCGTAGCAGGTCGATGTCGATGAAGAGCGTCGTGGTCGTACGGTGGTGCACGGGGCGGAAAAGAATCGTTGGCAGAGTCGGTGGATGAAGTCGTTGTCCTTGAGCGGAGGTGATAAAGCGTTGTCGATGAAGGTCGAGGAAGTCGTACGTCGTAGAGCGAAGGTGATGAAGCGTTGCCGATGAAGGTCGAGGAAGTCGTACATCATAGGCTCAACGACCGAGGTCGGAGCTTGGCAGCAATGGCGCAGCGGAGGGTCGCGTCTGCAACGAAGGCCGCGGGGACCTTCGGATCGCGCCGGAGGAGAGTAGGGCCCCGGGCTGTCACCACCGGGGCCCTTTTCTTGTGCGATCGGCGGATGAGGCTGAACGGTGGCGGCGATGCCTTTAAATAGGGGAGAGAGGGAAGGGGCCGGCGATGGAGGGAGGTTGCGAGATGAGCGGAGGCGGAGATCTCGGAGGAGGCCGTTGGCGGTGAAGGCAGGGGCGGCGGTTGGAGACGACGTCAAAGGCGGAGGAATCGGGGGGGGGGTCATTGGGAGGTTGAAGATGAGCAGGGGTCGTTCGATCGGCCATGATCGAACGACTGTGGAGGCGCCATGTGGAGGTCAAGGGGGAAAAGGCGGGGGACGTTCCTTAGAGGCACGCGCAACACACGTGCGGTGGCTAATTTTTTTTTAAAAAAAACGAATATAAAATAGGTCAAAAAATGCTGACACGTGGCGGCCCCAGGGGAAGCCACGTGTCAGCACCAGAAAATTCTAAGAATAAATATTTTGTAAAATGCCAAATAAATAGCAAATGACCTCAGGTCACAAAAGTTCCTTCACGAAAAATGCTTGTCTCGATGAGATCTACAACTTTCATGAAGACATCAAAATCAAAATCGATCAAATGCACAAAGTGAATTTTTGGGGTATCCCATATGCATTGAATACCTTGATTTTTGGGTTTTATATTTTTTGTCATTTTTAAACCATATAAAATACCGGAAAAAATATGGAAAAATCAAAGATAAATAAAGACACCTTAATTTTATTTTTTTGGATTTTTATTAATTAAGAAAATATGTACATAAAATATCAGGTCAAAAACAGCTAAAATACACAATGTACAAAAGAGGCCCAAAACCCATCTTTCACATACGAGCTCAGATTCACTTAAAGTTGGTTTTGCTTTGAAGGTAATTGAATGTACATTAGTTCAAAAGTGAGTAGGATCAAATCGGATACTGGATGGGGAAGATATGGCTTTTAGTCCGAAAATCCTGAAACTAGGGTTTGGGTTTTTGGTCCACTTATTTCGGTTAGTTAATTTTTTGTATTTTTCATTTATTCTTGTTAGTTATATGTACACAGTGGAGGTCGTTTTGGATCATTTGGAGTTAGTATGAAGGAGTTAAAAATCCGGGAAGTTAGGCTATTTACAGGTCAATTTTTGCTGGATTTTTGGCTTTTATTTTGTGCAAAAAAATGATGGATAAAATGTCATTCTTATGAAAACATGCATGAATGCTAATTATGCAGAATATATGCAGATATGCTATTGATTTTGAGGGAATGGAGCTTAATAAATGAGATTTAGAGTGATGAATCCGAGATTCATCACCCGTGCCCGATCAACCTTGTCGCCTGGGATGCATATAAAATCTCCATCTACGATTCCCAACCTCTCAGCTCGTGTCGCATGCCCTAATTCTACTCAAGAGAGATTTCCCTCGGTGATAGTGACCGGAACCCTCCTTTAGTGGTCGGAATAGGCGCCTACAGCCGTTGCTCGACGTACATGGCCGGAGCGTCGCCACGTACGAGCCTTCCAGCCCGCCACAGCTCGGTCGAGGTGACAACCCCCTTCGCCACACCCTCCTGGAGATCTGACAGTTGGGAGCTCCATCTGCCACTGCCACCAGACGCGGAGGGGTGTCGCGAGTCGAACCCCCCCCCCCCCATCGCCCATCAGCAGATCGGAGCACCTTCTGCCCTCCGGCGAACGTCGTCAGGGAGGAGTTATCCATACCCTCCCAGTGCCGTCGGATCGTGCCTATTTGCGAGATTCCATTTGGACCATCCGTTGCCTGCATCTGAAAGGCCGTTAGATAGCAGATCTAACGTCCACATACCCCCCACGTGCGTCGTTGCAGCAAGACCGTCAGATCTACCATGTGTCGGCATTTCCACAGTACGTTCGCAGCTACTGACTGCTCGCTACATGTCACCCACGTGACCAACACACGACGACTGGCTAATTTGCGTCATACTCCATACAGATCTTTTCTTTTTTATTCTATAAAATAAATAGCAGACTATGGACAAATTGCATGTAAGCCCCTATTGTTTCTCTGATTTACACTTTCGTCCTATTTGTATGTGAACATGTGCATCGACACGTGACTTTGTGGGTTAATTGCATTTCCCTCTTGGACTTTACTATTGCTACTGATTGCATTTTTATAAATAGGAATGATAGTTGTACCCTTGTTAGTGTGAATCGCGTGTCTTCCTCGTGCTATTTTGGGCTTTTTGCATTTTCAGCCCCATACTTTTTACACATGTTATTAGTTGGCTGAAAACTTTTCCAAATTTGCAACTAGGTCCTTGTGTGCTGTCTGTCTTTGATTGGTTAAATAAAATATCAAACATCATCCAAATCTCCTGAAATTTGGATACGTTTCTCCTGCCACTTTGTAAAAATTTCAATGAATTTTTGGAACATTTTTATTTTCATATTCTATTTTTAAAATTTAAAAATCTAGTATTTTGATATTGTCTAATTTGAAAAATCAACTAAAAATGGTAAAAAGCCTCCAAAAATTCTAAAAAAATTACCTTGTGCTTGTTTTGTTGTCTTTTTATTCTTGTTCGATTTTTGTTTGATTTGGATTTATAAAACCCAAACAAATTGAAAAACTCTAAAAAACTCATAAAATCATTAAAAATTCCTAAAAAATCAAACAAATGCAATTTCTTTTCTATTAGTTAGGTTTTTATTTTTAATTTATTATAAAATTATCTCTGGAATTTTATTGGCTACTCGGATATTTTTAAATAGCCTTTAGATTCTGGCTGCACATTGTCTTACTTTTTTAGCCTTCTTTCATTTTTAGAAAATTCCCTAAAAATCGTAAAAATCAGAGAAAAATTATCAAAAACAATTGAAAATTTATAAAATCCAAAAATATTTTTATTTTAATTTTTTGACTTGTTTGAGGTGTTAAATAATATTTTGTTTGTTCCTTCTTCCCTTTCTTTTATATTTTTTATAACTAAAAGCAACAAAAAAATTAAAAATATAAATCCACCCAAAAAATATTTTTTTGATTCTCGACTACTTCATAGGCGTTTCACTTGTCCGTGCTCCTTTAGATCGACCCTGCTCGCTATACTAGGTTAAATAAAATAGCGAGGCTGCTATTTGCTTTACTTATTTGATTTTGATATTTGATGGACTTTGTTTTCCTGTTGAGTCCGACTCGAGAGGTTGAGGTTGCAACGACCCTTGATACCTTCTCACCTTAGCCACTCGGATTCTCGGCTCACCAGAATGTCGACGTTGCCCGAGAGCATAGCTTAGTAGTCAATTTACTTTTTTGGTTTTCGATTAACGGCTTTTTCTCAGCCTTTGTTTCTTTCACGGTTTTCGTGGCTTTTTTATTTTCTTTTATTTTTCTTTATTTGTTTTCTTTTTCTTGTTGTTTTTGTTTTTATTTCTTTTTATTTGTTTTGTTTTTGTTTTTGCATTTTATTTTATTTTCATTATTATAATAATTGTGGACTGACACACTCTTGTTTACTTTCTTGCGAGGGCCCGAGGATCGATGCAGCTTTCTTCAGAATGTCGATGCAACCGTGACACTTGGAGGCATCTCTTTTCTATATAGAGCCGCAGGAGAGCACGGGGGAGGAAGCAGAAGTGTTCGGGAGCTTAGTGTAGCTTAGTTTAGGTTTATCTTAGTTTCCTTTTTAGCTCATTTGATTATTGTAATAATATAGGGACAGACTCAGACTTTCAGACTTGTGGTGATTGATCGAGGTATGTTTCGTCAGTCACCGGTGTGCTCGGGGGACCTCTCCGCGGTTTTTCACCGGTTTTTAGTTTTATCGATTTTTCTTTTTATTTGTTTCTCGAGGATTTAGCCTTAGCTTATGAATTTCTTGCTATGTGACGTAATTAATTAGGGCCCAACATTAATTAGACTGCATGTTCCTATAGACCGAATAATTGAACCTTACTTAATTAATTAATAAAAAAGCTAACCTAGTCACTCGAGGGGTCACGTGCCGCTAGAGGCCTAATACAGCACTGGCAGGATCCGTTGTGGCGGACACCGATCGGCATCAGAGACCGAACCTCGACCCCTCCCGTTAACCCATTAGCTCCAGTTCTTCACGTGTAGAAATTTCTATTAAGGTCGTTTTCCTCGCTGCATCATTTAGCTTAGTTTATTTTCTGTTTTTCAATTATGCGCGGATCATTTTGCATGTACAGAGCTGGTGGAAAGGTACGCATTCTTATTCAGCATGCATCATTGATTTCATCACGCACCGGCTTTTTCGTCTTCTCCCCCCATTTTCTGGACTTAATAATCATCAGGAGAACTAAAAAATTCGTTAGGCGATTGTTTTACTGAAAAATACCTAAAAAGTGAAATCATAAAATTGGAACTGATTAAGCAAACTTTACTTAAAAATCACCTCACTAAAAATTTTGTATTGGAAGAGCAATCCCCTCATTGGATGGTTTGATTGGGCGAGAGAGTGACACACGCACTAGGCTAGAGCCATATCTGACCCCTTTTTAGACTACTGATTTTGAGTTAGTCGTCTCCAGTGAGGATAGCTCCGGTCTCCGATAAAGCGGACCGCGATATCCTTAACAGAGCGAGCCGATCGGGTAGCCGGTAAACGGTCCCGGCTTATACTGGCTGGGAAAGATCGAGTTTGGGATCGGGATAGTCTCCAACGGGCGTTGGATTCCTAACAGCTCACTAATCGCTCTGATAAACTGTCTTATCACCAAAATAAAAAAGACAAGATAAAAGACCGAACTCTTACGATCATCTGCTCTGTGTTGCGTTGGTGAATTGAGGGTATTGCTTGCCTGATCCTGTTTGCTTTACAGATCTCATCTGCCTTACTCTTCAGATCAAGATGATGGGTCGGAGGTCCCTTAGGCAGCCTCTGGCTGCATCGCTTTCGAGCACATCGGCCCGCTCATCTAGGTTGGCTCACGAGAGCCGAGACCCGCTCTCTGAACCCGAGTTCAATTACATCATGTCCCCCCCCGACCATTCTTCTACCACCAGTCTTGAGGTGCCCGATCAGAGAGATCAGAGAGTGCAGCAACCAGTTGATTTATCGACACCTGAATTTGGGTCTTTTGCCTTTGCAGAGACCATGGCCAGCAGTGAGGACCGCACCGAGGGCCCCAGAGCCGAGAAGACATATGTTTTGGACCAGGGTGCGATCAACAACACCCTGTTAGCCTCCCTGGTGACGATGCAGAGACAGATACGCGACCAGGGGGCTTTCATGGTGATATGCGCCGGGAGATGGAGCAGATGAGAGAAGATAGAGAGCAGCGCATATTCGGTAGAGGATATATTCCTGTGGGAGAGCAGCCAGTCCAGCCAGCAGCAAGAGCACGCCCGGTGAGAGATTGCACAACCCTGGTGCAACTCTGACACATAGATGGATTGTGTTACCGGCCATAGCGGGAGACTTCAAATTCCCACCGCAGACGATTCATCTCCTTCCTCGCTTTCACGGACTCGCCACCGAGGAAACCCATCTTCATCTCCAGGAGTTCAAGATGATCTGCAGCACCGTCAACGACCGCAGCGTGGACGAGGACACCATCAAGATGATGGCATTTCCCTTCTCCCTCGTTGATAGAGCAGCCAACTGGCTGAAGCATTTAGGGAGATTCGTGACAACATGGGAGCAGCTCCAGAACGAGCATCTCAACAAGTACTATCCACTCGACCGGACCAGTGCAATGAGGGTCCTGATTAGCAACTTCTCCATGCTCCCCAACGAGTGGTTTCACGAGACACGGGATCGCTTCAACGAGCTTACAGACCGATGCCCGCATCATGATATCTCGAAGCGGAACCTTGTTCAGAGTTTTTTCTGCGGGCTTACTCTAGAGATGCAGGGGTTGGTGAATGCATCCTGTGGAGGATCATATTTTGCCAAGGATGAGGACCAGGTCTGGGCCATCAACGAGGTGATGGCCGAGAACTACACTATCATGTCTCAGACCCACCACTACACACAGGGGAAGCCCCAGCCACAGGCCGTGTCTTATCAGAGGATAGCACGGGTCGATGCCGATCCCTCTACTTCGTCAACGGCAGCATCACAGGCAGAGTCGACAGCCGCCGACATGGGTATCATATGCGTGAAGCTCGACCGGATCGAGTTGATCGAGAAGAAGCAGTGCAAGGGGATGTCACAGATAGATCAGATGGCACAGACGCTGAGTGACCTAAAGACACAGATCATGTGTCTCCAGGAGGCACAAATGGCTTCTCAGCCCCGTCTTAGGTCACGGGCAGACTCAGGCAGTAGCAGCAGTTCGGCCCAACCCTCCGCCCAGTACCGACAGGTTCACCTTGTTCAGGCATAGCCATACCAGCCGCAATAACAGTAGTACGTCCAGTCACCACCATCTCAGGACAGCCATATGGTGGTGTATCAGTCTGACCAGCCCCTGGCAGTACTCCCACCACCAACCTACGAGCAGGAGTCGTTGATGGAAGTAAATGGGATATGGTACGATCGTCCCCAGCCTGGTATCCGACGAGACCATCCCAGATTCTGTTGGTCGGCCGGAGGCACCAGTTCCCAGCAGCAGCCTCCAGTTCAGGGTGGCCAATACGACCAACACCGAGAGATTCACCAGCAGCCCTAGTTCCTGCCACACCAGCAGCAGCCACAACAGAGTTACCAGCAGCATGGTCCTCATCCCTACCAATAGGGACAATCTTGGAGGCAGCCACAGTAGCCTTAGCAGTATCACTCCCAGCCCCTTTACCTCTCTCACCAGCAGCAGCAACCTCATTACCAAATAGGCCACCCGTCAGGTTCTCATGGGCCCGCCTATGAGAACCTCGCCTTGGACGATTTAGCCTGCCTCATCTCCGAGCAGCAGGCCACTTTCAGACAGGAGATGGATGAGTTTAGATAGGAGATGAGAGAGATAGTGAAGGGGAAGGTCGCCATTCCTGCCCAAATAGAGTCGAACCCGAACAAACTCAAGAGGAAGTCTGAGCAGGTAGAGTTCACAGAGACTACCACTCCTAGTTATTCCCTTGGTGATATTACTGCATACATGTTTGATGATGATTTTGTTACGCTTAGGAGCAGTAGGATGCCAGCAGGCGGTGCCTCGTCTGAGCGATGACCTCACGCCACATAAGGAGCGCCAGACGAGGAGGAGAGCGGTGTTGATGCCACTCATGATCATGATGATGACGGTGGTGCTGACGCCATCAAGGACGTTGTTCCAGCTGACGGTACCGAGGCTGTCGCTTCACCAGATGGAGGAGGTGGTACTGATGCCACCATTGTTGCTGAGCCAGAACGTGGTACTGATGCCGCTATTCCTGATGCCGAGGGTGGTGCTGAGGCCACCATTTCCAGTTCTATTCCTGTTGTTTTCCCTTAGTTCACGTATCTCAGGACACTTCTGCGAATAAAGGAAAGGGTTTATTATTTGAGAGTCCATCTGTGTTACTTGATGATGATTGTATGGATTCTACTTTGCTTGAGCATCATAGACCCGATCCTAGTCCTTCATCGGAGAAGGACCCAACTGTCCCCTTTCCCTAAGCACTCCGCTTGGCTAAGGGGACCAAAAAAGATCCAAAAAAGACCCACCACCTAGAGTTCAGCCAGCAGATGATGGACCGATTTCATATACAGCTGACTCTACAAGAGGCCTTGGAGCACATACCTCTCTTCTAGAGATCCCTCAAAGACAGGACTACAGTTCGGAGGAAGAGGCGGAACCACCAGTCAGAGATCCATGTGCTCACTCGCGCCACATGCTTCGCGATTCAGAACTGTCTACTAGCCAAGAGGCTAGATGCTGGAGCCTCGTATGTCAGATGCCACATCCGTGAGCAGAGGTTTGACCGTACTCTATTAGATAGCGGTTCTTCGATCAACCTTCTTCTGGCAGCCTTACTCGACCGATTCGAGTTGGGCCCTCTACGACAAAGCAGGATGGTCCTTCAGTTTGCTGATCGATCTTTCAAGAGGCTGAAGGGGTTGCTGAAGGACGTTGTCATCACGATTAAGGGCCAGAAATTCCTCGTGAACTTTGTTGTGTTGGACATGGAGATCCCTGAGTCCGTGACCGATACCCCCATCATTTTAGGACACCCGTTCTTGGCCACAGCCAAGGCAGTGTTCGATCATGATAGCAAGAAGGTATACTGTCGCATGGAGGGCAAGAGTATACAAATAGAGACGAATGAGGAGACTAGAGACAGAGATTCCACTTGCTAAGACCAGCCTTCATATTCAGAGCAGATGACAGAGGCAGGGCAAGACATCCACCAGGACTGTGATTTTGTGATTACAGACGATGAGGCAGTTTGGGCAGGTCCTGTTTTACGAGCCATCCTCTCACCTTCAGAGTCCGCTGATGCACATACGCCAATAGAGGAGATCTTGGAGAGCACTTTCCTGGTCCAGGATACATTTCAGGAAGCAGAGCAGGTTCCCGATCGTGAGGCAGTTGACTGTTTTGATATTGATTCAGATCCCTCAGAGTCCGATATAGATTGGGCAGAGTTTTATGATTTGATTCCTTGCATGACTTCCACAGAGCCATCAGCTAAGGTGGAGACCGATTCCATGCAGAGTAGAGACACACAAGCCAAGAAGTCTTCACCAGATTCAGATTTTCAGCGAGAGTTCTCATTCTCCCATGCAGATTTGGTCGCATTCACTCAGACTTTTCAGAGGCTAGATCCGTCAGCACCTAGTTATCCAGAGATGAAGCCTTTGTCGTCATCGCTGAAGTATAGGTCCCTTACGGGTGAGCATGAGATGTACCCATCCATTATCTCAGCGGATTTGACTGGAGAGCAGGAATCCTGTCTGATGGGGGTTCTTGAAAAGAACCGCAAGGCGATATGATGGAGAGGTAGCCGATCTACAGTGGATAACTCCGGCCCTGTGCTCCCACCATATCTATCTCGAAGACGACGTGAAGCCGTCGTGTGAGTTCCAGCGGCGGCTGAACCTGAACCATTAAGATGTTGTCATGAAGGAGATCTCGATATGATGGAGCACCTATTTTATCTACCCCATCTCCGACTCCAAGTGGGTCAATCCATTGCATGTGGTGCCCAAGAAGACGGGCATCACCATAGTTGTTAGTAAGTCTGGAGAGGAGATTGCTACCTGGGTACCCACTTCTTGGAGGGTCTGTATGGACTACAGACGATTGAAACATGCCACCAAGAAGGATCATTTCCCGCTACCTTTTATTGATCAGATTATAGAGAGGCTAGCTGGGAAGAGCCGTTATTGTTTCTTGGACGGGTACTCCGGATACAATAAGGTGGCCATTGCGCCCGAGGACTAAGACTAGACCACCTTTACCTGTCCCTTTGGGATATATGCTTTCAAACGGATGCCCTTTGGATTGTGTAACGCCCCGGCGACATTCTAGAGGTGCATGTTGTCCATCTTTTCGGACATGGTGGGTGAGTGCTTGGAGGTCTTCATGGAATACTTTTCGGTCTACGGCGATGGGTTTGATGCTTGTCTTGACTTCCAAGATCACGTCCTCGAGCGATGCATCGAGGTCCATCTGGTACTTCCATGGGAGAAGAGTCACTTCATGGTGACTCAGGGGATGGTTCTTGGCCATATCATCTCCAACAGGGGCATGGAGGTTGATCCGTCCAAGATGGATATCATTAGGAAACTCAGTCCATCGTCCAACTTGCGACAGTTACGGTCTTTTCTGGGGAACGTCGGTTTCTACCGGTGATTCATTCTTAATTTCAGCAAGATTGCCCAGCCGTTGACTGATCTGCTGATGAAAGACATCGAGTTCATTGTGGATGATAAGTGTCTAGCATCATTTGAGACTCTCAAGAGTCTAGTTGTTGAGGCTCCTATCCTCCAGCCGCCTAATTGGTCTCTCCCATTCGAGATCATGACGGATGCCTCTGATTTTGCCGTAGGGGTTGTGCTAGGACAGAGGTGGGATGGAGTTCCATTTGCCATACACTACGCTAGCCGTACTTTGGATGCCGCTCAATGGAACTACACCGTCACTGAGAAGGAGATGCTAGCCATATTGTTCGCCCTAGATAAGTTCAGATCGTACATCATTGGATCTAAGATGACCATTTATATTGATCATACCACCATCAGGTACCTCATGGCAAAGAAGGATGCCAAAGAAAGATTGACCAGATGGATCCTTCTACTCCAGGAGTTTGACATAGAAATTAAGGATAAGCCTGGAGTCAAGAATGTGGTGAAGGATCATCTCTCCCGATTAGAGTTTCTTGAAGACTCTGAGTAGACTGAGCATATTTGTGAGACCTTCCTAGATGAGGAGATTCTTGATATCGTCTCTCTCCCATGGTACGTTGATATTGTGAACTATCTTGTTGCCAAGAAAGTTCCACAAGATTGGCCCAGGCAGCGACTTGAGACCTTTCTCGCGAAGGCCAAGTACTACCATTGGGAGGATCCCATCCTTTATCATGAAAGAGGGGATAGCGTCTGGCGTCGGTGCATGATGTATCTCAGTTTCATCATCTTTATTCTATCATTTTGACCTTAAAAACCCTAGTAAATGCGTGTAAATAGCGTTAATTCATGCATTTTATAATCCATGCATCAATGTACAAATTGTGTACAAAATGCGATTTTTAAAGCCAAAATTATAGAATAAAGAAAAGAAAAGAAAAAGAATAAAATATTGCAAATATTTTATGACCCGAAACCCCGAGATCTAGGCATTTCGATGACTAGGTCGACATGGAATAAAGTAGGGGGAAATAATAGCCAAAATACCTTTTATTTAATTCCTTTTTTATTCATTTTGGGACCTATTTTTGGTTCCACTTTTTATTCTTCAAATAAAAAAATTACATGAAAGTTGTAGATAATTAAATATAGAAAAATACAACATTAATTTCATACAAAAACAATGTACAGGTAAAAAGTTATGATCTGAATAAGATTCCAGAATCCCAACTTCCCAGACCTGTATATTACAAATAAAAACTCGAAACGCATCAAAATCACCTTTAATTGTATATAATTTTTAATAAGCTACTTAATGAAGGTGGTTCCGTATTTTGTGGAGCTACGTGAAAGTTGAGTTTTGGACCCCTATTGTATACTTGTATAGATTAAAATATTCTTTTTACTTATTATTCATTATTTTTATACTTTTATATTTTTATAATTTCGTAAATATTATCTACAATATATGTGTGTATTAAAACGGGAAAAAAACATCAATAAAAACATAAAAATAAAATACTTGTATACAATACGTAGGTATAATACCTATAACTATACCTATACATAGCCTTAAAAGGTAACTTGTATTTTTATACCTCTAAAAAATAAATAAAAATCATCATAAAATACTTTATAAAATAATGAACATTTTTTATTTTATAGTCTAAAAGTAATAAAATATTTAATATTTTTTTACTGATTTTTGAAATATTTTCTAGGTTGTTTTTCCTGGTTGGTCCACGTGGACCAACCAGGGCGTAGTGCCAGTTGACCTCGGTCAACTGCACTGCCACCCCCTACGCTCTGTCAGAATGTGTTTTTTCCCCATTTCTCAGAGTTTTAGGGCTCGCATCGTTCACAATTTCACCTCGGGCCCTTCTTGACTTTTTTTCTCCATATATCCACCATACACGCCCATATTTTGTATCAAGGATTGGATCGTTGGTTTGCTTGTTAGCTCGATCTTCATGCCGTAACGTCCACTCTCTGACCTGCCCCCTGCCGTTGTGTCAGAGTTGAGTTTTTGGTTGTATTCGTCCTATTTTCTAGGTCGTGTCTTTCACCATTTCATGTCGATGTCTTCATGACTTTTTCTCCTCGTAGGATGGTCTTACACGCCTATGGTCTTTCTTGTGGAATGGATGGTTGTGCCGCCTGCTGCACCTCTATCTTTGGGGCATTCCCAGATGTCTGTACATAAACCTCCAATCACCTCCATTGCGACTTGAACCCTCTTTTGACCCAAGATTGGTCTTCCTTTCACCGTGCTCCAGACCGAAGGCGTGACAGGCCTCCTCCAGCTTGCGCGTCGAGCTCAGGCGAGGCCCGAGGAGCAGCTCCATAACCCATCTCCGACCATCTTGGCCGGGAGGTCCTATCTCACATAATAGCTCCGTTTGAGGTCATTTTTACAATTTTTCCTTGTATGACTAGTGTATAAATAGTCTTTAGTTTATTCCTTGCATTTGTTTTATGCTTAAATCGCCCTATGTAGTCGTAATCACCATATTCGACGTTAACCGGAGCTCGCCTCCAGCAAACATCCACCGTGTTCCTTCTATTCGCTACGCCATGCCACCATCTCATTTCGCAACACTTCGTGTTCCCCACACCTTACAACCCCTCCAACCTCTGGTCAAGTTCGTGGCAGGAGGAGCTCCTACATCTACCCCACGCAGGAGGAACAACCATTCGACCCATCATTTTTTTACGTAACTTCATGTCGAGATTCGTTCTCTAGCTGTATTTCTGAACCTGCAGGTATATCAGAGCATTCCCGCATCCATTCCCTCACCTTATTTGACCCAACATCTTCAGAGGTGCTCATTGCACCACTCCCATCGCATACAACAACAGAACTCGGAAGAAGAAGGTGGGAGGAGCAGTGGATAGCAGCCACCGTTGGATGCCATCCCTGTCCTCCCATCTCAACCATCCACTATATTATTGGGATTTTTGCAAAATAAGACCCTCAAGTTTCCATTTTTCACGCCTCTTGAGATTCCACATGGATAAGTTACGATTTTGTAGGAAAACCCTTACATTGTTGGCATATTTCATGAGTTTTCTACTCAATTTTGAATTGCAGTTTAGTAATTACTTTTGCATATGTGCCCATGTGTTGTAATGGCTATAACTCATTCATTTGAATTATGTTCTTTGTGAGTTTTTTTGTTAGAAAGTTGTTTCAAAGTTTACATCATATCCAAATTTCAAAATTTTCTGATGTACGAAATATTTATGGCGAATTTGTGAATTCAGAGTACTGATTTGGCTTGTTTTGTTAATAACTCTTTGAATACTCAATATACTTGCTCATTTTTTGATATGTTGTAGGAATTAGTATGACCAAGTTTGTGTTCAAATTTCATCAAAAGATATTTCGATTTGTGTCATGTAGAATTTCTACAATATTTAGAGTGATTGATTTATTTCTAGAGCATCATTTATCTATTTGAAAATCTAAAAATATGTCCGTGTTCCCCTGAGCTTGTTCTACAATCAGGGATTTTTGTTGTATTTTTTCCCTATTGTTTGGTTAGTCAAAAAAATCAAAAATGTCATTTCTACCTTCCTGCTGTCTTTTATTTAAAATGTATTCATTCCCTTTTGAAAAATTCTCAAAAAAAATATTTTATTGATTTTTGTCTGTTTTATCTTCAGTCCAAAAATCACTAAAAATACAAAAGGAAACTCAAAAAAAAATAGAAAAACTCTAAAAACCTTCATAAAAATTTATAAAAATCATAAAAAAATCTAACAAATGTTTTTTCTCTTCCTGAATTTTCTTTATTGTATTATCTTTAGTTTAGAATTAATTTGGAACTTTTGACACTGTTTGATATTTTTCATCTCCATTTTAATTTCGTCCATTAATTTTGTTCACTGTTTTCAGTATTTTTTATTTTAAAAATACCAAAAAATAGGAAAAATATAGAAAAATTACAAAAATATTAGAAAAATATAAAAATCAAAAATATTTTATTTCCTGTATTTTGAGTATCTTTACCTATTTTCATCTCTCTCTCATCTATATTATGTATATAAATCCTACATAGTTTATATCCTTGTTAAAAGAAAAAGGAAATATAAAAATATAAAATATAAAAAGAAATAATAAAATTAGAAAATTATAAATCAAATTAAAAAAATATAAAATCAAAAATTAAATAAAAAATACAAAATTAAAAACCCACAAAAAATAGCACTTGTATAGACAAATACAACACATTCATTTCTGAGCTTGATTGCTCCGATCTACCTGTTTGCTTCTTGTGTTCGACACTCTACACATACTTGCACCTATATACATCTTTGTTGTAGAGTTATAATAAATTTTAACTCTGCACCGCTTTTCATTGTTTGATCTTTGTTGTGGGTTAATTGTTGTTTTAACCCAGATTTCATGTGGTCGATTCAGCGACTGAGTTCCTACCTTGTGTGGAACTTAAGATCATCTATTTTCGGGTTAATCAGTGCATTCCACAGGAGGAGCACCATACCGTCCTCACATACTGCCACAAGCTGGAGGCAGGAGGACATCACTCTGGGAGGAGAACTGCACAAAAAGTGCTCCAATCCGGCCTATGGTGGCCTACCCTCTTCAAGGACTCTGATGAGTTTGTGAAGAGGTGTATTGACTGTCATAGGATGGGCACTTTTGGACAGCGTGATATGATGTCGATGCAACCCATTCACTTCTGTAAGGTTTTTCATGCATGGGGCATCGATTTAATGGGTCCATTCCCTTAGAGTCAGGGATTCGAGTACATTCTGTTGGCCGTAGATTATGTGAGTCGTTGGGTTGAGGCCATCCCCGCCCGAACTGAAGATGCTAGGACTGTTTCCATATTTTTGAGGAAAAATACCATTTCACGGTTCGGGATACCTAGAGTTTTGATATCTGATGGGGGGTCTCATTTCGTCAACGACAAGGTAAAGGCCCTTGCTAGCGAGTTCAGCATAGACCATCGAGTAGCCACACCGTATCATCCTCAGACCAATGGTCTTGTTGAAGTGTCGAATAGGGAGATCAAGACTATTCTGCAGAAGGTTGTTTGCCCTGACCGAAAGGATTTGTCACAGCTTTTGGACTCGGTCTTGTGGGCATATCGGAAGTCATTCAAGACACCTTCGGGTACATCTCCCTTTCGCCTCGTTTATGGCAAGCCCTGCCATTTACCTATTGAGCTGAGACATAGGGCACTTTGGGCAGTCACAAATATACTTCTAGATCCAGTGAGTGTAGGAGACCAGAGGAGGGAAGAGTTGGTAACCCTAGAGGAGCTTAGAGATGCAGCCTTTTCGAGCAGCCTACAGTATAAGGAGAGAGGGAAGGAGTGGCATGATTCTCATATCAGCCACAAGAAGTTTGAGCCAGGACAGCGAGTATGGTTATTTGATGCCAGGTTGAGATTATTTCTAGGGAAGTTGTAGGGCAAATGGAAGGGACCCTATCTGGTTTGAAGGGTACACGACAACGTAAGCATCGACATATCTGAGTTGTCACCTGAGTCTACCTTTCGTGTCAACGGGAAGCGGCTCAAACCATATCTAGATCATGAGCCGTTGGTCATTGATGTTACCCCGATTCATTTTGTGTGAGATATGGTCTCTTGACTCACAGCTATTGCATCTCATGCCTGATTATCATTGTTCTTCCGACTTGTATAGATCTATATGTCCATATCATACTATTCTTCCGTCCAACACCCCATTGGCATCTTTTATTATGCTATACTTAGGGTGCACTTTACCCTAAGTATGTGGGGGGTATGAGACTGTTGAGTTTCTTTTGATTCTTTTTTATCTCTGTTTTGTTGCCTTTACTAAGGGATATTTTACCCTAAGTATAGGGGAGGCAGACCTTGTACATTCCCCACTCGGATTTCGCTTTGTGTACAGCCTGCTATCCTTAGGATTACTTGATCCTATGTATAGGGGGAAACCCCGAGATTCTTTTGATTTCTATTCTTTCATTCGTCTTTGTATATAGGTTTTCCTTTTCACTTCCCTATACTAAGCACGAGTTATGTCTTCTTCATCGCTCTTGATTCACTCTGAGGACATCGTTCGAGCTAAGTATAGGGGGGTGTCGTATATATTTCACATATACTTTAGCCATAACTCGTACTTTGTGTGAGTGTGTTAATAAATAAAAATGGCTAACACCTTAAAATCCGTAAAAATTAAAAAAAATTCTTGTACATAAAATTCTTTATTGCACATACATAGCTATTTATACAATTTTTTTGTAAAGATGTTTGTAAAAATCTTTTATGTGTAAATCGTTAGTAAATATTTTTTATCAAAATTATGTATATAGTACAAAAAAAATTTAAAATGTTTAAGAAACAAAAAGTTTGCAAAAACCTTGTGTAAATTTGTGTAAATATTTTGCAAAACTTTGCATTCATGCATACATCCATGTTTTCTAACATTTTTAAAAATTTTGCACTTTCTCAAAATTTTGTAAAAATTGCATCTTTGTAAATACTTGTATAGTTTTTCCGAATCATAGTTGACATTTAAACTAGCCTAGAAATAAATTGAAAAATGGAGCTTGGTTAAGATCTTAATCCACCTAATTCTAAGAGGAACCTTATAGGGCTTAGGGTTGAGACTTTTCAGGTCCATGGTGACTTAATTCTTTGAGTCCACTAGACTATGATCATATGTCATCTCGATGAGCCTAAGTAGAACACTTAACAACACACGCGTGACTCTTACAGATAATGGCTTTACTTGGAGCAATACTTTACACTGAGCTCTCTATTGATGAGGTGGTGAGGAGGCAGTCTTCTTTGACTTGTGGTAGCATATGAGGGTAGTACTTCCAGGCGGAACCTCTCTTCTTCTTATAGTGAAGGAAGTGTGTCTCAACTTGGTCTGGTAGCCATGAGATCTAACGACAAGAGTTGTGGGTTGCAATAATGCTTCAAAAGAGGGATAGTCTACTGGCTCAAGAGGAAAAACTCTTTATGTATATATGTTGCACCATGTAGATATGTTGTAAATATGCACATCAAAAAAAAGTGCAAAATGAAAAGAATAACTCCAAAAAAAGTGGTGGGTCTGAGAGAAAATGATAATCCCACCGGAGTGTATATAGTTAAATAAAGCAAAGCTTATGTTATCCATGCCCATCTCATGAAGCCTGCAGCAGGGAGACTTAGCTGCACTAGCTGGGCTCCCTAGGATACATGACTACACTGGCCATGGTCCATTCTCTTCTTCCTCCTCTTCTTGAGCCAGTTGAACTTGAACTTAGAAGGGAATACCCCGCTCCTCGAGGAAAGAGTTTCCATACTTGGGTATTAGAGTTACCTTGTTGAGGGGGGTTGTCACTTTGCTATTTCTGAGGTGGAAAGCTATACATCACTTACACGGTACAAGGAAAGATTCATAGTCATCAGAGTTTGTGTATGTAGACTTGTTCTGATCTGGATTGTTGAGGAGTCTTGACTATAGATTAGTGGAACTTAGAGGCTGTTGACTTTTAAACCTAAGTCCAAATAAGGTTCCGACAAATTAATAATCCAAAGATCTGACTGAGCTTCATACATCAATTTAATAAAGACAAGTTTAATAATCAGAATTGATTCATCTTTCCCTTCTTTTTCTTTTACTTTTTCTTCTTTTCACTTCTTTTTCAAATAAGTGTTTGCTAACGGACTAGCAAAAGTAAAGTATAGGGGGGTGATGAATACTCATTCATCACTCTTTATTCTTTTATTTTAGCTATTTATCTTTGCAAAACACCATGTAGATATCTGTAAATACAATAAATTACCAAAATGCATGCTTTGTATAAATATGGATAATTAGCATGTATTTGTGCAAAAATAAAAGAACAAGGAAATAAAGAAAAAGAAGGAAATATTTAGAATAAATATTGAGTGACCTGAACCCAAGAGAGGGCCCAATATGGGCATGATCGCCAAATAAAATGAGTAGAGAGAGATAGGGCCATTCAACCTTGTGTAAAACCCCCTCTTATGTATATATTTTATTTTCACAAAATAAAAATGTATTTTTATCATTTTGTATATATTTATAAAAATAAAATAAAAATTAGAAAAATAAAATAAAATCAAAAATAAAATACTTTCTCTCTCTACCTTGTATATATACCATGTATATATGTATCATAACACTATTTATTTCACCCTTGTAAATAAATAACAAAAATAAAATAAAATTTATTTTATACTCTACATTATATAATTTAAATAAATAAAATATAAAATTAGAGTATTTATACAAAAATAAGAAATTAAAAATAAAAGTATAAAATACGTAGGTATTTTATATCTGTAGATAATATTATATTATTTATTTTTCAAAAAAATAAATAAAAATTACTAAAAATAGTTTGAAAGTAAATAAACATTTTTTATTTTGTAAATATTTTGAAATTAATTCATTTTCAAATTTTAAATGATTTCTAAACAATTTCAACCCTGGAATTTTGTGATTGGTCCACGGGGGATTGTTGACCCCCGGTCATCTCCCTCGTTGGACCACCTCTCACCCGGATCCGTTTTCGCACCCAATTTCTCCAAATTTTCAGGAACGGATCTGATCTTCTTTCGCCCAGATTTTTGCGCCCATCTCTTCCTCATGGATCATGCACCCTCGCGGATCCCGATGAGAGATCGGATCTCGCTTGAATCGCGTGCCCGTGCCCGATCAACCTTGTCACCTGGGATGCATATAAAATCTCCATCTTCGATTCCTCGCCTCTCAGCTCGTGTCGCAAGCCCTAATTCTACTCCGGAGAGATTTCCCTCGATGATAGTGACCGGAACCCTCCTTTGGTGGTCGGAATAGGCGCCTGCAGCCGTTGCTCGATGCACGTGGATGGAGCGCCGCCACGTACGAGCCTCCCAGCCCGCCGCAGCTCGGTCGAGGCGACGATCCCCTTCGCCACACCCTTCTGGAGTTTAGGATCGACCTCAGATCGTTAGGTGAATCTTTCATCGACCTAAGCTCTAGTTATCTCCGATTTTTCAACTCGTCCTCCGCTGGCTCCGACCAAGTGGTCGGAGCTCCACCGATTGTCCCTAGCCATTCAGATCGCTCTGCAGTTCCATCGTCATCCTTCCCCCATCATCTGATCATCTCAATCTTGGCTATCAGAGCCAAGATTGAGCTAGGCTCCTTCCTCCGCCTTCGTCGGAGCCGTCCTCCGCCATTCCACGCCACTTCACTTAGTTGCTTATCTAATAACCTACGCCATAGCACTCTTCAGAGCATTAGCTTTCATTTGCAGGTCAATAAGCATCAGATTGCCCCTCAGTTCGCATCTCACCCCCTTCGTCGGAGATTTCCCAGGTCGAACCACCCTTCCCGGAGATCTGACCGTTGGGAGCTCCATCCGCTACCGCCACCAGACGTGGAGGGGTGTCGCGAGTCGAACCCCCCCCTGATCGCCCATCAGTAGCTCGAAGCACCTTCCATCCTCCAGTGAACCTCGCCAGGGAGGAATTCATCCAGACCCTCCTGGAGCCGTCGGATCGTGCCTATTCGCCAGATTTCATCTGGACCATCCATTGCCTGCATCTGACAGGCCGTTAGATAGCAGATCTAACGGCCACGTACCCCACACATGCGCCGTTGCAGCAGGACCATCATATATACCAGGCGTCAGCATCTCCACCGTACGTTCGCCGCCACTGACCGCCCGCCACCTGTCACCCACGTGACCAGCACGCGATGGCAGGGTAATTTACGCCATACCCCCTTCAGATCCTTTCTTTCCTTGTTTAGTATATTAAATAAATAGCATACTGTGGACAAATTGCATGTGAGCCCCTATTATTTGTCTGATTTACACTTCCGTCCTATTTGTATGGGAACACGTGCATCGACATGTGACTTTGTGGGTTAATATCATATTCCCTCCTGGGCTTTACTGCTGTTACTGATTGCATTTTTGTAAATAAGATTGACAGTTGTACCCTTGTTAGTATGAATCATGTGCCTTCCTCATGCTATTTTGGGCTTTTTGCATTTTCGGCCCCATACTTTTTACACATGTTATTAGTTTGCTGAAAACTTTTCTAAATTTGCAACTAGGTCCCTGTGTGTTGGTTATCTTTGATTGGTTGAATAAAAAATCAAACATCATCCAAATCTCTTGAAATTTGGATACGTGGCTCCTGCCACTTTGTAAAAATTTCAATGAATTTTTGGAAAATTTTTGTTTTCATTTTCTATCTTTAAAAATTTAAAAACCTTGCATTTTGCTACTATTTAATTTGAAAAATCAACTAAAAATATTAAAAAGCCTCCAAAAATTCTAAAAAAATTATCTTCTGCTTGTTTTGTTGTCTTTTTATTCCTATTCGATTCTTGTTTGATTTGGATTTATAAAACCCAAAAAAATTGAAAACTCTAAAAAACTCATAACAATCTTTAAAAATCCTAAAAACTAAAAAAATGCAATTTCTTTTCTATTAGTTAGGTTTTTCTATTTACTTTATCATAAAATTGTCTCTGGAATTTTATAGGCTATTTGAATATTTTTAAATAGCCTTTAGATTCTGGCTACACATTATCTTCAATTGTTAGCCTTCTTTCATTTTTAGAAAATTCCCTAAAATCATAAAATTCTGAGAAAATTATCAAAAACACTTGAAAATTTATAAAATCCAAAAATATTTTTATTTTAATTTTCTACCATGTTTTGAGGTGTTAAATAATTTGTTGTTTGTGCCTTCTTCCCTTTCTTTTATATTTTCTTTATAATTAAAAATAACTAAAAAATTTAAAAATATAAAATCCACCAAAAAATATTTTATTCTTTTTGTTTTGATTCTCGACTACTTTGTAGACGTTTCGCCAGTCCGTGCTCCTTGAGTTCCACCTTGGTCGCTATACCAGGTTAAATAAAATAGCGAGACTGCTATTCGCTTTACTTGTTTGATTTTCATATTTGGTGGTCTTTGTTTCCTTGTTGAGTCCGACTCGAGAGGTTGAGGTCGCAACGACCCTTGATACCTTCTCACCTTAGCCACTCGGATTCTCGGCTCACCAGCAGTCAAGACAAGTATCGAACCCGTCACCGTAGATCGAGAAATCATCCATGAAGACCTCTAAATAGTTGCCCACCATGTTTGAGAAGATGGACAACATGCACCCTTGGAATAGAGCTAGGGCATTACATAAACCAAAGGGAATCCGTCTGAAAGCATATGTCCCAAACAGACAGGTGAATGTCGTTTTCTCCTAATCTTCGAGCGCTATAGACACATGATTGTAATCGGAGTGCACGTCAAGAAAACAATAGTGACAATTTCCAGCTATCCTCTCGATAATCTGATCAATAAATGGCAGTGGGAAATGATCCTTCTTGGTGGCCTGATTCAATTGTCTGTAGTCCACACAGACCCTCCAAGAAGTGGGTACCCGAGTAGCTATCTCCTCTCCAGACTTACTCACAACTGTAGTAATACTCGTCTTCTTGGGTACCACATGTAATGGACTAACCAACTTGGAGTCAGAGATGGGGTAGATAAAATTGGCGCTCCACCATTTTGATATCTCCTTTATGACCACATCTCGAAAATTCGGGTTCAGCCGTCACTGGAACTCATGCGATGTCTTAGCATCCTCTTCGAGACAAATATGGTGGAAGCACAGGGCCAGACTTATCCACTAGAGATCAGCTACGCTCCATCCAATCGCCTTGCAGTTTATTTCAAGAACCTCCATCAAATAAGATTCTTGATCTCTAGTTAAATCCGTTGAGATAATGACTGGGAACATCTCTGGCTCACCCGCAAGGAATCTGTACTTCATCGATCGTGGCAAAGGCTTCAGTTCTGGACAACTAGGAGCTGACAAATCTGTCTTATGAAATGTCTGAGTGAAGGCAACCAGATCTGCATGGGAGAACTCTTGTTGTATGTGAAGATCTGGCGAAGACGGCCCTGCAAGTGTATCTGTAATGTATGTTGGCTCACTCCCGTCCTAATTATAGGCTTTGAAGGAATTGGACATGGCAAATAGTCATGAAAATCATCCCAATCAATGTCTGAATCTGAGGGATCTGAATCCAAAGAACAAGAAATAAACTTTGCTTCGCTATCTGGACCACGACCATCTGCCTCAAATGTGTCATCTGCCAAGAGTGTGCTCTCCGAACTCTCATCTGCTGGAATATGTAAATCTATAGTGCTTGAAGGTGCAATGAGAGCTCGTAATACTGGATCTGACCAAACTGCCTCACCATCTGTAATCACAAAGTCGCACTCCTGGTTGACGTCTCGTTCTGCATCTGTCATCTGCTCTGTGTCACTCGAATGCTCGGAGCAGGCTGAATCTCAAACTCTGGTCTCCTCGATCATCTCTATTAGTACACTTTTTCCCTCTATGCGAAAGTATACCTTCCCACTATCATGGTCGGACATCTCCTTGGCTTTGGCCAAGAATGGGAGTCCTAGTATGATGGGGGTATCTGTCACAGACTCAGGGATCTCCATTTCGAATACAACAAAGTCCATGTGGAATTTCAGACCCTAGATAGTGATGGCCACATCCTTCAATAACCCCTTCGGTCTCTTGACAGATCGATCAGCAAACTGAAGTACTGTCCTTCTCTATCGAAGAGGGCCGAACTCGAATCGCTCGAGTAGGGCTACCAGAAGAAGGTTAATGGAAGAGACATTGTCTAATAGAGTACGATCGAACCACTGATCATGAATGTGGCATCTGACATATGGAGCTTCAGCATTGGGTCTATTGACTGGCAATCGGTTCTAAATAGCGAAGTAGGTGGCACGGGTCAGCACATGGATCCCTGCATTGTGGTTCCTCTTCTTCTTGCAGATGGTGATCTTCTCTCTCAAATTCTTCTAGAAGAGAGAGATGTGCTCTAGTACCTCCTGTAGAGTCAGCTGAATCTGGAATCTATCATCTGTTGGTTGAACTCTAACTCATGTGTTTTTTTTTTGGATTTTCTGGTTTATTCCCCTTCGCTAAGCAGAGTGCTTGAAGGAAGGGGATAGTTGGACCCTCTCTAAAGAGATGAGGGTCAGGAATAGGCTCCTATGTGTGTAAAGGAACAAAATCCATACAATCATCATCATGCAACACATATGGACTCAAAGAAGATGCTGAAACCTTTCCTTTATTCATATTTTTGGTCTTTTCTATTTTTCCATTTTTTTGGTTTTTTCTAACACTTTCCTGAAATACAACATATGGTAACACAACTATAGTAGAAATGGTGGCATCAGTACCAGCCACGGCATCTGTCTTCGCGATATCAGCACTGCCCTCTAGCTCAGTAACTGGAGAAATGGTGATCTCGGTACCGCCGACTACATTTGGCATCACGATGACCTCAGTACCGTCGAGTGGATCTACATCCTTGGTGGCTTCAACACCACTGTCATCATCATCACGAGCAGCATCAACACTACTATCCTCCTCGTCTGGCGCTCCAGACTCTCCATGTGATCGTTGCTCAGACGAGGCGCTGCCGGTTGTCATCCTACCGCTCCTAAGTGTCGCAAAGTCAGCATCAAACATATATGAAGATATATCACCCAAAGTATCACTAGGAGTGGCAGTCTCTGTAAACTGTATCTGCTCAGACTTCCTCTTCAGTTGTTCGGGTTCGATTCGATCTGAGCAGGTATGGCAGCTTGCCGTTGATGATATCCCTCATCTCATGTCAGAACTCGTAGATCTTCTGCCAGAAGGATGTTTCCTTATTTGAAAGTAGGCAGGCAAGATCATTAAGGGTTGGGTTCTCATAGATGGGTCCATGAGAATCGGACGGGTTGCCTTACTGGAAATGAGGCTGAGTCTGCTGATAGTGAGCGGGAGGCTGGGAGTACTGCTGGTGAGGCTGCTGTTGTTGTCTCCACTGTTGTCCCTGCTATGAGGGACGAGGACCCTGCTGGTGTTGTTGTTGATACTGAGAGTGATGGGGATGCTGCTGCTGCTAGCTGCTATGTCCGCCCTGAGCTGGAGGCTGTTGTTGGGATGAGGTACCTCCTGTAGACCATCTGAATCAAGGATGATCGTGGTGGATCCAGGCTGCTGCTGGTACCGGTCGTACCAAATCCCGTTGACTTCCATCAACGGTTCCTGCTCGAAATCTTGGGGGGGAGAACAATTAGGAGCTGATCCTGCTTATAGACCACCATCTGAGTGTCCTGAGATGGTGATGGCTGGTGGTATGTCTACAGTTGTTGGACCGGCTCTGCCTGGATGTGGTGAACCTGACGATATGTGGTAAAAGGCTGAGTGGAGCTGTTGTTGCTAGGATCAACCCGTGACCTAAGACGGGGTTATGGAGCCAGCTGGAGACACATGATTTGAGTCTTTAGGTCACCTAATGTCTGTGCCAACTGGTCGATCTGAGTGAGGCCCTGGCACTGCTTCTTCTCGATGATCTCGATACGATCTAGCTTCTCGCTGATGATCCCCTTGTCAACGGCTGATGACTCGGCATGTGCTACCGCTGCTGACGAAGTAGATGGACCTGTATCGAACCGTGCTATCCTTTGATAAGATATGGCATGTGGGAGGGGCTTCCCCTGATTGTAGACCCTAGTCTTGGACATCACCGTGTAGTTTTCTGCCATCTCTTAGTCGATGGCCCAGACTTGGTCCTCATCCTTGGCAATGTACAACCCTTTACATGAGGCGTTAACAAGCCCTTACAACTCCGGTCTCAGCCCACAAAAGAAGCTATGGACTAAGTTGGGGTTGGATATCTTGTGATGTGGACACCGGTCCATGAGCTATCTGAATCGATCCCAAGCCTCGTGAAACTGCTCGTTTGGGATCATGGTGAAGTTGTTGATCATAGCTCTCGCTGTGTTGGTCCGGCCGAGTGGATAGTACTTGTTCAAATACTCGGTCTGCAGTTTCTCCAAAGTAGTGACATACCTCCCCAAATGCTTCAGCCAATAGGCTGCTCTATCAACCAATGAGAATGGGAAGGCGATCATCTTGATCGTGTCCTCATCGACGAATCTGTCGTGGACAGTACTGCAAATTATCTCAAACTTCTGGTGATGGAGGTGCGGCTCCTCGGTGTCTAGCCCACAGAATTTGGGCAGAAGCTGAATGGTCTGGGGGCAAAGCTCAAAATTTCCCAGGTTTTTAGGAAGCTGAATCCAACGGTGGGTGAGAGTTGCATCATGGTGTGTGGTGGCCTCGGCTTTGGCTGATCATCTGGACGTCTGTCTCCTCCACTAGCTGATGGTATCTCTCCACCAGCTGGTCTCTACTACTCTCCTCTAGCAGCTCTCATCTCCGTCAGCTCTCGATACACATCTGCCATAAATGCTCCTTGGTCTCTAATCGGGCACTGCATCATCTCGAGGGAGGATATGAGTGTGTTGTTGATGGAGGCTTGGTCAAGTACGCATGCTGATCCCTACGGCTGCTCATCGGTGCATCCCTCATTACTGGCCATCTCTCGGGTCTCTGAAAAGGCAAAAGATCCAAACTCAGGTACCGTCAAATGAACGTATAACTGCACTGGCCTCTGCTCTGGCACCTCAGGACTAGAAGAAGGGTGGTCAAGGGAGAACAGGGTGGTAGCAAACTCAGGTTCAGAGAGCTGGTCGGGGCTCTCTGAAACTACCCTAGATGAATGGAAAGGAGTGCTCAAAAGCGGTGTTGTCAAAGGCAGCCTAAGGTACCTCCTTCCCATTATCGTGATGTAGGGATTTATGATGATGAGATCTGGAATGCAAACAAGATCAGAAATCAAACCCCCAATTCACCTACTCAACACTCGAGTTGATGACCGTGAAGGGTCGGTCGTTAATCTTGTCAATTTTATTTAGGTGATCAATCAATCTATTAGAGCGATTAAGCGAGCTGCTGGAAACCCGATGCTCCCAAGAGATTGGCCCAATCCCACAGTTAGTTTTTCCCAGCTAGTATGGGTGCGGATCGTTTACTAGCTACCTGATCTACCCAATTTGCTAAGAAAGTCCAAGACCGTTTACTGGCTACCCAGTGAAATCCTCACTAGAGAACAACCAACCGCAAGACCACTAGTCTGAAAGGAGTTCAGGTATGACTCTACCTAGTTTGCGGGTCACTCTCTCGCTGTAGATAAATCAACCAATGAGGGGGTGACTCTCCCCAAAACAAATATTTTTAGATGAGGTGTATTTTAGGGTTCAGTTTGCATTAGCAGTACCAATTTTATTTGTTTTCACTTTTTATGTATTTTTTTGATAAAAACAACACGTAACGAATTTTTTGATTTCCAAGATAATTTTGAGTCCAATAAAACGGGGGGAGGAGTCGAAAAAGCGGATGTGTGATCAAACACTATGATGTATGTAGAGATAGAAATGCGTACCTGACTCCAGCACTCTACATGCAGAGTGATATGCGCATAAATTAAAGACATAAAATAAACTAACTAAATGATGCAACAAAGAAATCAGCCTTAGACGAGCAACTTCTATTGATCGTGAAGAACAGATAGCTAACTAATCAGAGAGAGAGGGGCCTGAGTCCAGTCTCAGATGTCGATCGATGTCCGATGAATCTCAGATTCATCACTCTAAATCTCATTAATTAAGCTCAAATCCCTCAAAATCATTGGAATTTCTGCATTTATTCTGCATAATTAGTATTCATGCATGTTTTAATAAGAATTGCATTTTATCACTCATTTCTGCACACAATAAGAAGTCAAAAATCCCAGCTAAAATTGACCTCTAAATAGCCTAACTTTCCTTCTTTTGAACTAATTCATGCTAACTCCAAATGACCCAAAACCACCTCCACTGTGTAAATATCACTAACAAGAATAAATGAAAAATATAAAAAAATCATTAACCCAAATAAGTGGACAAAAACCCAAACCCTAGTTCTAGGATTTACGGACTAAAACCCTCATATCTTCCTCATCCAGTGTTCATTTTTGATCCTACTCACTTTGGAACTATTATGCATTCAATTACCTTAAAAACAAGATCAAGTTCAAGTGAATCGGAGCTTGAATGTAAAAGTTGGGTTTTGGGCCTCTTTTGTACATTTTGTATTTTAGCAGTTTTTGACCTATAATTTTATGTACATTTTATTTTATTTCTTTTTCATTTGTCTTCTTTGATAAAAGTTTTATTAAAATGTGCAAAAATCCAAATCCAAAATGAGCTTGAAATCAAAGAAACTAACTGAGTCAGAGTCCTCACTATCTGTCTGTACAAAAAGTGTCTTTTTCGTATTTTATTTTATTTCTTCTTTTTATTAATTAATAAAAATCCAAAAAATTTAGATTAATGTGTAAATATTTATCTTTGAATTTAATATATTTTTTATGGATTTTTATATGGTATGAAAATGACAAAAAAAAATATAAAACCCAAAAATCAAGGTATCCTATGTATATGGCATACCCCAAAAATATCACTTTGTGCAAATATCGATTTTGGTTTTGATGTTTTCATGAAAGTAATAGAACTCATCAAGACGAGCAATTTTCGTGAAGAAACTTTTTCGATCCGAGGCCATTTGTTATTTATTTCGGATTTTTCTTTCTATTTATTTTCTGATTTTTGTGGGGCTGACACATGGCAGCTCCTGGAGCCCCATGTGTCACCCATTTTTGTATTTATTTTCTTTTGTTTTTATTATAAAATATTAAAAGCCTCGCACGTGTATAGAACGTGCCTCCCGCGCACGTGCCACGCACGTGCTTCGCCAAACCACCTTCTGGCTGCCACGCGTCGCAATCACAGCCGTCTGATCTCGACCGATTGAACAGATACTGGCCTTCTCCTTCCTCCCCCTTCTTTCCTCTTTTGCGTTGCCCCGCGATCATCGGACATCTGTCGTGAAATACGCCAAACTTCATCACCTCAGATCTCCTTCCCCCGTGAATCCCTCGCATCTCCGATCACCGCTAATCTCACGCGCTCCACCTCGTCAATTACCCGATCACCCACCTTCCTTCTCCGGCCTTTGCCCTATTCTATTTAAGAAACGTCGCCCCTCTCGTCGTAACCCTTCCGCCGATAGAGAACGATGCTTGGAGGTGACAGCTCTGACGCCCTCCTGCGACGAGGTTCAGTGGTCCAGCCACCATTGCAGCGCGACCTTCCTCCACCGCTAATGCTCTACTCTGACTCTGGTTGTCGAGCCAACGACTACGCTATCTTCATCGACCACCTCCGCCTTCAGCATCTTGCTCCGACCTCGTCATCCACCCTCGAGCAGTGCTTCCCCGCTGTTCTTCATCGACAACTTTCAACCGCTACCGACTTCCAGGCACTATCGAGAGTTCCTCCAGCAATCGCCGGGACCCTCACCACGACCACTACTCCGCCAGGGTTGCTGGCCTCCGCCGCCAACAAAAGGCGCCAGAAGCTTCGCCAGCCCCCCTCCGCTTCTCCGTCTCTTCACCACCACAGGAGCGTCGCACTCCACAGGCTCGCCAGTCGGGTGGTGGTCCCAAGACCCCTCATGCACGTGCGAGGCACGTGCGCCCGGGGAGAATGTCACCCACCCATAGGGTCATGTGTTGCATGTGTGACCTTGTGGGAAAATTACAAATCGCCCCCAGGAGATTTTCCATATCACCAGAAGAACCCCGCCACTCAAAGGTCACGTGCTTAACATGTGACCTGTTGAGAATTTTGCAAGAATCCCCCCTAGATCACGGTATTTACATTTCAGTCCTTTTCTGCAGTTTCATATTTATTTAGATATTGTATTATTGCAGAAATAACCATGTGTTCCCCCATTGTTTAGAACCTCTACATTGCATTATTTTATTTATCAAAAATAGGCATTCTGTTCGACAACTAATTCTCTACATTATGGCATATGTTTGATATTTTTTTGGTCGACGGTTACTTAATAATTAATTATTTTGTAGAAAATTGCATACTTTGCCCATTTTGTTCTCTAAATTTCATAACTAATTAACCGTTCCTCTAACAATTGCCAAAAATTCATATATTGTAGAATTAATTGTGCTTAAAATTGGTCCCAAAAAGAATTGCATTTACATGCATGGTTTGTCTTGTAAAAATCATTTTGCATATTTCAATATTTGATTTTTATGAGATATTAAATCTCAGATTTTGAAGGTGTACGATTTTTCTGAGATCCATCACCTAGTGATAGATTTTAGATAATTTTATCCCTTAAAAATAATTAGGTTTAATATTTATTATAAATAAATTCTGAAATTCACATTGTTTGCATTTAAAAAATCATAAAAATTCCATCTTGCATCAAAAAATTCAAAAAATATTGTAGTGCATTCATTTCATCGTAGTTATCATCTTGGCCAAGTTTTACATTTTTTGGACATCGTTTGATTGATATTTATTTTTTAGTCCCTAAAATAGGCCAAAGTCTCATTTTGCATCCTTAATTACATTAAAAAATTACAAAAATAGACTGCCTCAAAAACCGTGCACGAACTTTGATAGACAAAATTCTAGGTTGTTCCTTTGCCTCCTTTTGTTCGACCTTGGGACTTGCCCAAGTAAAATAAACATAAAACCGCATCGATTAAAATTTGACTAAATTTTGTGTGGTTATTTCTTGAGCAATTCTGATTGCCCGCCTAAACCAAAACGACACATTAATTTTAAGCGAACGATAATCCAATCCAATCCACGCTTCTTACCATAGGCAATTCACGATCCGTCAGATGGCATCGTTGTCGGGGAGGCAAATGGCTTAGTTTTTTTATGTAAAAATCTTTTATTCGATTTTCTTTATTCAGGTAGTCTGACCCACAGATTGTTCACGGTAAATTCCATTTTTCCTTGCATTTATTTTTATTTTCAGCATTTATTTTCTTCTTTTATTTTCATTTTTTTAAGTCACTCTCTTATATTCTCTCTCTTATTTTTTCTTGCGAGGTACCAGGTGTAAGTGGAGCGATTTTTCAAGAGCTGACGCATCTTCATCAACTTCCAAAAAAAGATGCAATTAATTTAAGATTGAGTCGAGTCGTAAGAGAGCATAGAGTCTAGGATTTTATTTTCTGCAATTTTAATTTACGTAATTAATTGCTCATTTATAGCGATGTCTGTTTGGACTCTCGTGCGTGTAAAAAGATCTTGAACTTTTTCTGTGGTGTGTCGTGTCCTGTTTCACTCTCTGGTGAGGGTGGGGCCCCACTTGAGTGGCGCTTAGGATAGAACTGCACAGACGGCTCTTAAAGCATTTAAATTTTTGATTGTGCTCGTAGGACCTAGGGAAACGCTTCACTTTAACTTAAATTCATAATAGATCGTTCAATTTGGTCAAATTCAATTCAATTCTTCCCAGTTAATAGAACTTTCTAATAGGTGTGGTTTTTCATCGGCTTGCATTTATTTAGAATAATCTTTCCATTCTTGTATTGCATCCCACATGGAGATTGCGAGGGATCACTTTAAGTCTTCTAACTGAGCATACATCATTATTTTCACATGCATCGGCTTTTCCCAAATTTCACCCTCCTGTTTTATCACGTAATTTTAAAGGAAATTGGGACTGGACGGTAGATGTATATTTGTGCTCACATAATATTTCAGTGACTGCCTAATTCAAGTTGGGACTGCTAAATATAGTTGATTTTAAAAAACCCATAAAATCAAGAATTTTTACGGGAGAGACACCCCGACCTTGGATTCTTTTATTTTTCTGAGTGAGCGAGAGATTGTACTTAAGGCTAGAGCCAAAACCTGGATTTTCATATTGACTACTGATTCTACCAAAAATGATTAGCTACTTCTCAGTGAGGATCTACGGGTAACCGGTAAATAGTCCGGATTTCCTTAGCAGAGTGGGTGGTTTAAAGGACACTGCGTAAGGCTCCGTGCTTAAATAACACAGGTAGCCATTTTACGGTCCGTACTTACACATATACTAGCTGAAAGTAGGTGCAACTAGTTGTAAGAATTCGGGCCAGTCATTATGAAAATTGTCGGCACCTGATAGCTCGTTAAATTCTTCCCAAGATTAATTTATCACCAACTAAAATAGAAAATATAATCGCTGAACTCTTACAGCTTCATTGTGTGAGTTGGTGAACCTAAGGTTTGATTTGTGTTTTCATTGGTGTGCGTGAACCGATTTCGAAGATCAAAAGCCACACATTTGTGCCCTCAACCTCCTTGATAAAAGTTTCTTCTAACTATCCTGTGCACTTGTACCGAGATCAACCATGATGATTCATCATCAACCACCTTTGACAATAACAAGACATTGGTCTGAACACCCATATGTTCTATATTATGAAAATGAATTTGTCTCGGTCAGGCCCAAATCAACTAAATCCTCTTCTTTCAACAATCCACCAATATTTGAAAGAGATTCTGACTCTCGGATGAATTCGGTCCCCTTATTAAATTCCAAGTCATTCCACTCGAATCATCCTACCACCCATGACCACTTACCATCTTGGACCAAGCTGTCTTATTCTCGGTTTCTCGCCAATCAACCATTGCAAGATCAAATCACTTTTGAGGTGCATGACTGGCCAAGAAACCAAATCCAAATGGAGAGACCCGTACTTAATGATCATCAATGTTGGATTGACCGTGACGATCAGATCCCTATTGACCAACCTGAATACCACTCCTTCGACCAACCTACACATACAGAGGACCAAATGAATGATATCGACACATATGCACCCTGTATGACTCCATTATTTGACGATACTATCAATCTTGATCATGGAAGTAGACTCTACTCAGACCAGCATTACATGCCTGAGTCACGACATGTTGAGTATGAGACCTACACATTCCCGCAAAATCCTTCCACTGAGCAGCCTCCTTCCATAAATTTTGAGGAAATATTCAGAAAATAATGATCATATTTTGGATATTCCAAGAAACTCTCCTCTCAGCACATACAGGAAAATGAAAGATGAAATTATTGAATCTCAAATGCAAAAATACACACCTACTGCTCCCATGATTGATCATGAATAGAATTTTGAGGATGGTATTTCGAGGATAAATAAAAGATTCGATTTAATAGAGGATAGATTTTGAAAGTTTGCCGATCGATTAATTTCACTCTCGGGTAGCTCGGACATAAAAATCGATGAGGAAAAGATTGGATCTCATGTTGACAATTTTAAGGATATTCAGAAACCGATGGATGATTCTGACAGCGGCACTTCTACATATTACTCCCCTAGAAATGACTGTGTCTGACTCTTACTCAAAACATCAAAGCCCCTTCTCATCTACGGAAGACATCACATCACCACACCACACAGAAAATACCCAAAAAAAGAATATTGAAAAACACCCAAAAAATTGAAAATACAGGAAAATACATAAAAATGAAACTGAAGAAGATCTAAAGAATTTTGATCCTGCTTTATGGAAGCACTGGAGAAAAGATTGATTTTTGAACTTCCCTTTATACAGGCCATTGAAAACTTCCCCAACCTGAAAGTATTTGTAATGAACAAATTAATGATGAAAAAGTAGTCAAGCAGGATTAGAACAAAGACTAAAAGACATATTTTGTCAATGGCCTCCTCCTTGGTGTTGAAGAGGAAAACCAAGAGCCGCATAGTGAAGAGGTTGCCCATATTTGACTATGGAATCAAAGACATAATTTTTACCCATGCTAGAATTGATGACGACTCACCAATTAATATCCTCCTGACCTCTGTATTTCATGAGCTCAAACTTAGACCTATCAGAAAGATATGAGAGATCGTTCAATTGGTTGATTGATCGGTAAAGCGACCGAGAGGAACCATTTCGGTCATCATTACTTTCCAAGGTGCTCCGCTCAAAGTAGACTTCACGATCATTGATATTGAGCATCAAGGAGAAGTCACCCAGTCTCCAATTATTCTCGGAAAGCCATTCTTAGCATTGGCTAAGGAAATTATTGAGTGTGAGACTCGGGAAATCAATTTTACAGCATTGGAAGCACTTCGATCTCACCCAATCTTTGAGGAACCACGATTTTCTGAGCGACCCATGAAGACCTCGATAGCTGTAACCATCAAGCGGTAGAAGAGCCCTACCTCGTTGCTACATCGGAGATAGATGTTGTTGGTAAGACTATTGCTTTAGAGACTTTCCCCCTGCTCCATTCCCAGCTGCTCTCACCATGGAAAATCAAATTTATGAATCATATGATCTGGAGACTTATGCGTGGTCGCACCCTGGGTCAACCTATTCTTACTAACTTGATCACATCAGCTCGACACAAGAATGCTCCAACATCAAATCAATTGAGAACGAACATGCAGAGACTCTCCCCAGTATTTCAATTCCTGGTGATCTCACAATAGAAGAATGTTTCTTATATGATCCTAAGACATATGCATGGTCGCACCCTGGGTCAACCTACTATGAATACCTTGACCAAATCATCCCAAATCAGGAGTGCACCTACATTAAGAAGATTAAAAATAAGCACGCAAGACGAACACCGATCAAGGAGAAGAATTCCAATGGTTATTCACATGGAGACTCAAGTGTACCAACACCTTCACGAAACAAAATGACTACTCCATCGAAAAAGAAAGTCACCTTTGACCTCCGGAAGAGGAATCATCTAATGATCCCTCATCAGGTCTGAAAATGGTAATCTACATGAGTGAGGTATGCTCAGCAGTGCTAAAACCATATCTTCGCAAGGATCCAAACATCGATTCCTGTTGGACACTCCCGTTCCTCACTATTATTCATCCAAAGATGATGCTCCTGCTCTCATCAAATACACTGGAATTATTTCTTATCAGCTAACTGAGACCGGTGCTTCAAAATATTCATCCGAGGATAAATCGCTTGATCCCAATAAGGAACGAATTCTGAGAAAATAACTAAAGAAACAAAAAGACAAGAATATCTGGAGTGTGTCCACTTTCAAATACTATTCCTCTGAGGATAACTCTGATGATGGTTACCTTTCATCTGACTCATATGTTTCATCTACTATCCATCATGTTTTTCTGAGGATAACACTGATAATAGCTGGGAATCATATGCTTCATCTCCCTCTCATCATTACGATCTCCCACCGCAGGCTCACAAAAAGATTGGCTGAAAACCGCCTTAATCATTGGCTACCCACCCTCCCTCCCGACCACATCGGTCCCCTTGTACATCTTCTTCCTTTACTTAGGCCAAGTCCTAAGTATAGGGGGGACCGATGCCATCTATATATACCATCCTCCCTATCTCACGGTCATTCCATTTCCACCCTTCTTCCTTACTTCGGCTAACCAGAGCCTAAGTATAGGGGGAACCGATGCCCATTTGTATATACTCTCCTCATTCACATATCCTGACCGCCACTTTTTCGCTCTTCTTCTATACATAGATTGTTCACTGTCTAAGTATAGGGGGGCATACCATTGGATCTTGTTCTTTTTCTTTTTCTTTTTCACTCGCTTACGCTTAGCTTGAGCTATGTATTCTTTACGCTTATTGTGCTTTGAGGACACAACACTCGCTAAGTATAGGGGGTTATGTATATATACTGTATATATATTTTACCCATATCTCATACTTTAGTGTAAGTCTATATGTATTTACGGGATGGGTAATTAATTTGAAAAAAAAACAAAAAAATTCAAAAAAGGAAAAAAAGAGTTTTGCTACTAACACTGACTATGTCCAACCCAAAATTTTGAAAGAAAATGGCTTCTTATTTATTTTTGCAAAAAAAATCCTTTGCATAAAAAATTTAAAAAAAACAAAAATTCAAAAAAATAAAAATGTGTCTGCATTTCACACACTACACTTCATCCAACATTTCATTCATTTGCATCTGTGAAATGTCTTTAAGTTCTGAACCGAGTTATGAGCAGAAACCGAGAGTGGTCTGGAGTTGACCTTAATTCACCTAATTTTCATAGGAACTTCACCCGAGAAATAGGATTTTAGAAGCTTCAGGTCTTTGACTTAATTTTTCAAGTTCAATATGATAATGTGCGGCGTTTGACTCTTAGTGTCTAACCTGGTCTCTTCATTCTGGATACAACTCTGGAATAAGGAATTAATTTGTACTCTCGCAGTATGCACTTAGCTCAACTCAGACGGGGTGTTGGAAGACTGTGTGAGTTTCTTTTCTGGTAGCGTGGAAATCTAGAGACCGGAGTACAGGTAGAAATAAAGCTTCTCAAAGGGATGGACGGCTGGGCACAATTTTTTCTAAGACCCCAAAACATGCATGGAAACAAAAAGATTCTATATCCGTAGGGGCACAACAAGATCCAAGCGGAACCACCAAAAATCCAAATACGAAGAAGCCACTACCAAATAAATATCTGACCAAAAAGGTCCAAGCTTCAACAAAACCTACAGATCTTGGTGGAGACTCGGCTACACTGGCCCGCTTTGCAAGGAGAGGTGACTACACTGGCCACCCTCCGGTTCTTTTCTCCTTCTTCTAACTTCTCCCCCATTTCGATTGTGAACATAACACGACAGACCTTAGAAGGAAATACCTGACTCCCCAAGGATGACTTACTGGAGAGGAGGTTTGCATGGTAGTCCGGTATTCTGGATGGGAAGAGCTAGAACCTTTCACACACATGAGTCGATTGTTCAATGTTCATAGGGTATGCTTTGAAAAGAGGATTGATCTAAGATGACTTCTGAGCCTAAACGGTGACAATGATCTGTAGAACTTGAAGGCTGTTGATTTTAAAATTCTAAGTCTCACAGAAGTTTCGCCAAACTAATAATCTAAAGGTCGAGTCTAGTTTTATCTTCACCTTCAGCTCATGGTCTTGGTATGGAACCCAATCTCATTTCACCTCATAGCATTTCTTTTGATGCTCAAGGACGAGCATGGTTTAAATATAGGGGGTTGATGATTCTCAGATTCATCACTCTAAATCTCATTAATTAAGCTCAATTCCCTCAAAATCATTGGCATTTCTCTGTTTATTCTGCATAATTAGCATTCATGCATGTTTTAATAAGAATTGCATTTTATCACTCATTTCTGCACAAAATAAGAAGCCAAAAATCCCAGCTAAAATTGACATGTAAATAGCCTAACTTTCCTGATTTTCAACTAATTCATGCTAACTCCAAAGTGTCCAAAACGACCTCCTTTGTGTACATATCACTAACAAGACTAAATGAAAAAAATCACTAACCCAAATAAGTGGACCAAAAACCCAAACCCTACTTCTAGGATTTTCGGACTAAAATCTCATATCTTCCCCATCCAGTGTCCGTTTCGATCCTACTACCTTTTGAACTAATATACATTCAATTACCTTCAAAACAAGACCAAGTTAAAGTGAATCGGATCTCGAATGTGAAAGTTGGCTTTTGGGCCTCTTTTGTACATTTTGTATTTTAGTAGTTTTTGACCTATTATTTTATGTACATTTTATTTTATTTCTTTTTCGTTTGTCTTCTTTGATAAAAAATTTATTAAAATGTGCAAAAATACAAATCCAAACTGAGCTTCAAATCAAAGAAACTAACTGAGTCAGTGTTCTCACTATCTGTCTGTACAAAAAGTGTCTTTTCGTGTATTATTTTATTTCTTCTTTTTCTTACTTAATAAAAATCCAAAAAAATTAGTAATGTGTAAATATTTATCTATGATATTACCATATTTTTTTCGGATTTTTATCTGGTTTAAAAATGACAAAAAATATAAAACCCAAAAATCGAGGTATTCTATGTACATGGGATACCCCAAAAATATCATTTTGCGCAACTGATCGATTTTGATTTTGATGTCTTCATAAAAGTTGTAGATCTCATCGAGACGAGCAACTTTTGTGAATATTTCAATCCGAGGTCGTTTGCTATTTATTTCGTATTTTTCATTCTATTTATAATCCGATTTTTGTGGGGCTGACACGTGGCAGCTCCTAGAATAGCCACGTGTCATCCATTTTTGTATTTATTTTTCTTTCATTTTTATAAAAAAAATTTAAAAGCCTCGCACGTGCGTAGCACGTGCCTCCCGCGCACGTGCCACACACGTATTCCGCCAAACCACCTTTTGGCTGCCACGCGTCGCAATCGCGGTCGTCCGATCTCGGCCAATCGGACGACTTCTGGCCTTCTCCTTCCTCCCCCTTCTTTCCTCTTTTACACCTCCCCCGCGATAATCGGACATCCACAGCGAAATACGTCAAACTCCGCCGCCTCAGATCTCCTTCCCCCGCAAATCCCTCGCGTCTCCAATCGTCGCTAATCTCGTGCGTTCCACATCGTCAAATCCCTAACAACGCCCCTTCCTTATCTGGCCTTCACCCTCTTCTATTTAACAAATGCCACCCCTCCCATCATAACCCATCCGCTGATAGAGAACGATGCTCGGAGGTGACATCTCCGACGCCCTCCTGCGACGAGGTCCGGTGGTCCAGCCACCGTTGCAGCACGGCCTTCCTCCGCCGCTACTGCTCTGCTCTGACTTCGATCGTTGAGCCAACTACTATGTCATCTTCATTGACCACCTCAACCTTCAGCATTCTGCTCCGACTTCATCATTCACCATCGAGTAACGCTTCCCCGTCGTTCATCATCGACAACCTTCAACCGCTATCGACTTCCAGGCACCATTGGGCATTCCTCCAGCAACCGCAAGGACCCTCGACCAAGGACACTACTCTGCCAGGGTTGCTCGCCTCCGCCGCCAACCAGAGGCGCCAGAAGCTCCGTCAGCCCCCCTCCGCTTCTCCGCCTCTTCACCACCACAGGAGCACCACCACTCCACAGCATCGCCGACCGGGCGGTGGTCCCGAGACCCCTCACGTACGTGCAAGGCACGTGAACCCAGGGGGAGCGCCACCCACCCCCAGGGTCACGTGCCACGCACATGACCTTGTGGGCAAATTACAAATCACCCCCCGGACATTTTCCATATAACTAGAAGAACCCCGCCACTCAAAATTCACGTGCCTGGCATGTAACCTAGTGAGAATTTTGCAAGAATCCCCTCTAGATCACGGTATTTAAATTTCAGTCCTTTTCTGCAGTTTCATATTTATTTTGTTATTGTTTTATTACAGAAATAACCCTGTGTTTCCCCATTGTTTAGAACCTCTACATTACATTATTTTATTTATCAAAAATAGGCATTTTGTTATACAACTAATTCTCTACATTATGGCATATGTTTGATATTTTTGTGATCAGCGGTTAATTTATAATTAATTGTTTTTTCGAAAATTGCATACTTTGCCCTTTTTGTGCTCTGAATTTCATAACTAATTAACCGTTGCTCTAAAAATTACCAAAAATTCACATATTGTAGAATTAATTGTGCTTAACATGTGCCAAAAAAGAAATTGATTTGCATGCATGATTTGCCTTGTAAAAATCATTTCGCTTATTTCAATATTTGATTTTTAATATGTATTAAATCTCACATTTTTTAGGTTTAGGAGTTTTATGAGATCCATCACCTAATGATAGATTATAGATAATTTTATCCCTTGAAAATGATTAGGTTTAATATTTATTATAATTTTGAAATTGACTTTGTTTGCATTAAAAAATTCATAAAAAAATTCATCTTGCACCTAAAAATTCCAAAATAAATAAAGTGTGTTCATTTCATCGTAATTATTATCTTAGCCAAGTTTCATATTTTTCGGACATCATTTGATTGATATTCATTTTTTAGTCCCTAAAATAGGCCAAAGTTACATTTTGCATCCTTAATTGCATTAAAAAGATACAAAAAAAGACCACCTCAAAAATCGTACTAGGTTGTTCCCTTACCTCCTTATGTTCGATGTTGGGACTTGCCTAAGTAAAATAAACATAAAACTGCATCAATTAAAATTGACTAAATTTTGTGTGGTTATTTCTTGATCGATTCCGATTGCCCGCCTACAACGAAACGACACATTAATTTTAAGCGAACGATATCCAATCCAATCCACGCTTTTTAAACACAGGGCTTTCTGCGATCCGTCAGTGTCCGCCCCAACGGATCCTACCAACACTGTATACGAACTCTAGCAACGCGTGACCTCTCAATTGATAAAGTAACTTTTTCTTATCGATTATTAGCTAGGTCCAACTACGTTCTATAGCAACAGAATGAGAAATTATGTGTGGTTCCTTAGCTAATTACATCACAATCAACAAAAATCCTAAGTCTAGGGCTAAATCGTCGAAAATCAAAAGAAAGTAAAAGGTAATAAAAACAAAACTCGAAAAATGCGGTGTAGTCCCCCGAGTACATCGGCACTCAGCGAAATAGACCCCGATGAATCTAAGTCCAAGAGTGTCCAAGTCCAAGTATTACAACAATAATAGTTCTGCGGAGAATGAAACTACTCTATCTATATCTTCTCTTGCTCTCCTGCTTCTCCTCAGATGCGGGTACTCCAACAGAAAGCCACAGCACCCTCGGGCGGTTCCTCGCACAAAAAGCAAAGCAGAAATGCGTCAAAAAACAGTTATATCAAATAGAGATAAAAATATGAAAAATGACTACTAAGCCATGCTCCCCGGTAACGGCGCCATTCTAATGACAAGCCAGGCAACTTGGGTTAAGTAATATCAAGGGTCTTTGCAAACTGAATCACTAAGCATAATCAGCAAGAATAAATAACCACTCAAAATAGATCAAAACAATCAAGCATATATAAGCGGATCGCTATTTATTTTACCTCGTATAACAATCAGGGTCGAACACAAGGAGCACGAAAAACCTACGAAGTAGTCAAATCTCAGAGAATGAAATAAAACATTTAGTGGTTTTTAATTTTGTAATGTTTTTTATGATTTTAATGAGGAAACAAAATCAACAAATAAGAAAGCAAAGCAACACAATAATCTTTTTGTAATTTTACTTACGGCTAAAAATACTCAGAAAAATTTAGATGAAGATATTTTGGGTTTCTATGTTTTGAAATGTTTTTAGTAATTTTCTAGGTATTTCCAAATGTTTTTACAATTTTATAAAATCAAACACTGATAAAAAATGCAAACAGTGCACAATGAGGACTAAATTGCAAGTTGAAATTACTTAAAATGCCCTAAAATCATAAATAGCAATTTTATGGAAAAGTATAAAGAAAAGCCTACAAATACAAACTGAAATGAGATTTTTTTGTTTTTTCTTGAATTTATATGATTTCTATAAGATTTTAGGTTTTTTAAATTTTTAAGGCTTTTCTAGTGATTTTTCAAACAAAATTAAAATTGTAGCTAAAGCACACAAAAAGACACTAAGAGGATTTTTTGGAATTTCTAAAACAATTTTCGAATTTTTATGGGTTTTTAAAGATAGACAAATCATTTTTATAGGTTTTTTATTTTTCAAAAATACTTAATGCAAAGAAATTAACCCACAAAAATTGCACTAAATACTACACATCAACATGAGTTGGTGGTAAAGTTTAGATAATTTTTAAGATTAATTTGATAATTACTAAGTCCAAAATACAAGATGTAATTAGGTACAGTTTATAGGGACCTATGTTCAATAAAAATAAAGTTCTGGGCCTAACAATAACATGAGCGAAAAGTACAGGCTGAAGTTGCAAAAAGTCCAAGCAATCACACGCGGAACACATGATCCTAACTTACAGGGGTATAAATTCAAATTCCTCAAACTTATCATTCAATTCATAAAAACATAGAAATTCATACAAGATCCTGCAATTAACCCAAATAGCACGTTTAGAAGTACGTGAGTTCAAATAGACAGGAGTGAAGTGTAAATATAAAAAACTACGAGGTCCAAGCTGTAAAGTGCCTTAACTACAAATTTTATTTAGTGGACTAAATAGTAAAGCATAAACATACGAGTGTAAAAAGGAAATATACCCCTGCAGAGACACGTGGCGTGCATGTGGGTGTCGCTATCATGCAGCTCTGATCATTCCCTACTGCAAATCTGACGGCTCTGGTCCGGTCAGCTACGTGCATGTCAGATGCGCTGCAAAGCTGATCCAATGGTTGAAAAGCTATATGTGTCGGGCGGCTATGATGAGATCTGGCAGATAGGTGCTCATCTGACGGTAGAGGAAGATGCTGGAAGAACATCCTCTAGGTGACCTTCAATTGAGCGAGGGAGGGAATCCATCAACCCCATGATGGATATGAAGGGTTCGGTAAGCTCAGAGAGGTTTTGCACGTCACGTGGGCTACTCTTATGGAGAGATGAATAGCCAGAAGGTCGTGGCGATGAAGTCTAGCCTAGAGCTACTCCGCCTGAGCAGTTGGGTGATCGAATGGACTCCTTCACGTGAACCAGTACCTACAAAGGTGTCTACACTCGAAGGCGGCGCTCCGGCGGGGGTTATTTGAGCAGAAAGACGAGCGATGCGGCTGTGGATGGGATTTAACCTCAGGCGGCAGTGGAAGAAGAAAGGCTCGTCCTTAATCCTACCCTAACGTGCAAGTCTAAAGATGATCAAGTGGTGGAGGGAGATGGGGTGTGCATTGAGGAGTCGATCTGTGCGGATGGATATGGGTGTCAGAGTTCCAGCCAGTTGGTCGAAGCTCAAGTGTGTGCGACGGAGCAAAATAGAAAGATTCATATGGAAGACGAAATGCGAAGGCTAAAGTGGATACCTGAATCTACCAACTGAAGCATGAATTCTAGGCGAAGATGAACGTCGTGATGATGGCCTCGATCTGTTGTGGCGAGTGAGAGAGGTTGCACGTGACGGAGGTCTCCGACCACGTCGAGCTACAAACCCCCAAGCGACCCCCTAAGGATCCTAAGCGGTGCCTTGAGTGGATGTCACTTCACTGAAGGTGGCTAGGGAAAAAATGGGGTGCGAGGGACGAGCTACTCTTCAGTGGAGGAGGACGAGAGCTTTTATACGCGAAGCGAGGGTCCAGAAAGATCGGTGTAGAACACAGAACGCTAAGGAGATCCGGATAATCCTAGGGATCCGCAAGGATTGCGGATGTCCGAGGACTCACAGGTCCAAGAAACGAGGTGAGAGGTGGTCGAAGTCAGGTGGGAAAATAGGGAGAACAAGCTCCAGCGAGAAGGCGGGCGACTCGACCCGACCGGGAAGGCGACGTTGACTGGAGTCAACAAATACTCTAGACCAATCAGAAAATAGTATGCACAAAATTATTGAAAATTCAATAAAAAAGAAAATGAATTTAAAATAAAAAAGTCTATAATATAAAGAAAATATTTATTTTTTTAAAGTACTATCTGTAATTTTTATTTTTTTTTATGAAAAATAAATTAATGTATATATAATATATAGTATTATATACATGTATAATATACCTATGTATTATGTAAAAGTATTTTTATTTTAATATTTTTATACAAATACCCTTATTTAGTATTTTATTTATTTTTAACATAATTTTAGAAGTATTGATTGATTGGTGACGTTTTGAGTACTGCAAGAGCGGCCAACACAGTGATTATCGGACCCGACTTGTCGGGCACCACAATACCTCCAAGACCAGGTGTTAGAAACCCCTCTTCGATCTCTCCATCAAATGCCATTATTGTTGGAAAGCAACGTAGGATAGGTTTTTAATTTACATATTCACTTGCATTTATTTTATTTTTTTTCTTTTCTTAAATAATTGTTTTATCTGTATCTGACCAACTTCTTTGTTGAATTTCTTACAAGGGTTTGTGTGGCCAAGGAAACTTCTTAGGAAGACGGTGCATCCCAGCTGCGAGGAGATTGACCTTTTCTCTATAAATCAATTAGAGAGAGCAAAAGAGACAAATAAACATAGGGAGTGAAGAGCAGATATTAGTGTAGCATTTTCTTTTATTTTGTGTGAGAGAGACCATTTATTTTTATTAATAATTTGTAATAATAAAAGTACACTTGGACATTTTTGGAAACTTCACACTCTAAGGTCCATTGTTCGGGTGATTGTTCACCTAGAGGCCTCGTTGGTTTTCTGCATTTTCTTCGTAGTCTCTATTTTTATTCTCCCTATTTTCCACTTGTTTCTCTTTATTTTCCACATTTTGAGCCTTTCACCTTTATTTTATTTTGAGGAATTGCTTTTTCGAGTAAATTAGGTCCAAACATTTAATATCTGCATGCTCCTATAGATCTATGTTTCGACTTTGATCAAATCAATATTGTTCTTTGTAATTAATAAAAGTTCTTGCTTAGGGAGATTTCACCCTTTGAATTTGCATTTGGAATAATTTAAATTTTTGTCTTGCATCCCGCATGGAGAGAGTTGGGAAGCACTGTACGTCCTCTTCATGTGCATGCATCATTAGATACTAAGGTGGGATTTACATCTTAGTATCAACTTGCAGGGATTTTCCATCTTCTTTCCCAATTTTGTATCACCTAGGAATTTGAAGAAAATACAAAAAAATGATAGGTTAAATATTTTGAAAAATACTAAAAAAGAGTGAAAACAAGAAATTAAAACAAGAGGACGGTTTAATTAACATTAACTGAAAATTAATATTCATAACGAACCATCATTGTTTGGGGTTCATAAAGCCCACATTATTTTCAAGTACTATCCAGACTAAGTGAGGCATGAGACATAAGGATTAGAGCCCAAAACCCAGCCTGAATACTGCCATGTTATTGATTGGATTCATGAAGTATGGGAACTTGTATCGTATGCATGTGAGTAGGGCCTTACCGACGATGGTGTTCTCGCATTGTGCAGAACATACAACCCAGTCTGAAGTATTAAGCTTAGGACATGCCCTTACAGGCGTGTCTGTCTCATCGTATTGCATCCGAATACCTCATTTTTTGGGGAAGTAGTGGTTTCGTCTATCAGTTTCCTTCTCTATTCTTTGGTTGAGTAGTGGATCCAGACCCAACTCAGTGATTCTTTTGAAAAAGTGCAGGCTACATGTTATAAAGAATGTGGAAAGTATGGGATACTTTTCTGGTAGTACTACCTATCATGTAGGCTTGCCTCTAATAACTTGCTATAATATTGCCTGAAAATAACAATAAAATTGAAAAGATAAAAATAGACGAAATCATACGGCTTTATCTGTGTGAGTCGGTGAACCCATACTTGTATTGTGATTATTTGAATTAGATTTTAGGTTAATGATCGAGTTTTACATACTTGCACAAATTTTTATTTCATCTATTTTATTTTTTTATTATGCTCATTGTAAGACTTCTTCTTAACTCCTTTCATTTCATCTATTGTTTATCACGGTATTTCATTCCTCGTCTACTTCGCTTCTATCCAAGATGTCTTATCATGGATGGTTTAGTCAGGATCCTACTGACACTACATCATTCCCTAAATGTGACATCTTCAATAAATCAACACGATTCCCGAGGACTCAGTTTGGATTGTGAATCGATCATCATACTCCTTGAATTCATCTCATTCTTCAATAAATTGGGATTACTCTTATCCCACCATTCTCCCCTTGTGGATGGAGATCTATTGCAGTAAATATCAAATGCTCCATTAATTGATCCTAATTTAAAACATTCATTTCACCTGGTGCCACATTTGACCCTAATGATCAGGGTACATTTTCATGTGAAGATCTAGAGACAACCCTGGGCCCCATTCAGATAAATTCCTCTAATTTTGAATCAGAGATGGCTCCTTAGGGAAATGGGAAGGGACCAAACTAGCCAGATCAAAGGCATCCTGATCAAAACTCTGTGAATTCACAACTGCTCCCTTCTATACAGTCTATCAGAACAGTTGACCGATCGGGATCTTGCCTAGGTTGCCTTCCAAGAAATGTTCAATGATCTGAGCAGAGAGAGAGAGAGAGAGAATAGAAGAGGAAGAAGAGAAGGTGATGATGAAGAAGAAGATGGACATCGTAGAGGGCCCGTCGTTGAGCCTGGTAGAGAGGCTCCCAAGCCCACTCTCAAAGAGAACTATAATCCTAGAACTAGTCAGATGGCTGAGTGGATATAGATCCTCATTGTCCATGAACATTTTGAATTGAAACTGTAGTTTATGGCTCTTCTTCCATCCTTCCACAGGAATACCAATGAAGATCCCTACATCCATCTTCAGCAGTTCTCTCTCACCTGCCGCATGACTCACTAACCCAACATTCTGTTTGGCGTAGTCAAGATGACCGCATTCCCCTTCAACCTTCAGGACAAGGCTTTGTATTGGATTAACCATCTAGGGAAGGTCGTGACGACTTGGGAGGATTTGAAGTCTACATTTCTCCAGAATAATATCCTTTCGGTCACCTTAACCAGATGCAAGCACATATCAGCAACTTCTCCCAGGGACCACACAAGTCCATACATGAGGCTTGGGAGTGATTCGGAGATTTACAGGAGAAGTGCCCCAACATGACATTCCTCGGACTATTCTGTTCCAACACTTCTTTGGGAGCCTCACTCTAGAAATTCAAAGGCTTGTTGATGTTGCATGTGGTGGTTCTCACTTTAATAAGAATGAGGACGTCGTCTGATAGATCTTTGAAGAGATGTCCAAATGAGAGGTTGCTCTATACTCATCACGTGCATATTAGAGACAGCCACAGATCCACCACATGCCCGTCAATATGGCAGCAGACAGCGAAGTGGATAGGGGTGAAAGCTCCAACCTCAGCATTATAGGGAATCACCTGTCAAAAGTAGACATAATTGAGAAGCGATCACATGACCTTGAGAATCTATTTGTGATAGAACAAAGGACCCAACAGCTGGACAAGCTGGATCAAATTTCTAAGCAGCTGGAGCTATAGGTGAGCACCATCAATGTCATGCATTCTGTGAGTCTGGCAGCTACCACACCCACTGAGCAGAAGGAACCATAACTGCCACATCAGCCTCAGTTGAGTACAGGTCAGCCTCCGGTTCGGCACGTATACTACGTAGAGGCACCTGACTAGTTACCACCGTCACTGTCTCAGTAGATTGTTCTTTACAAGCCAGAGCTCCAGTCCCCAACATTTGCAGATCCATTTTTCCCACCACCATCCCAAATACAAGAGGTAAACAACATCTGGAACAATGAAGTCCAATTGACCCGTCTAGGTGGAAAACAATATGGCCAATCCTTAGCAATTCGACCATCTAACTAGCCCTCCTATGGGAGGTTTGTCCATGGATCACACCAGCCTCTCCAACATCATCGATCTCTGCCTTATCAGAACACATGGAGACAGAATCTGACTTACCATCAGACCGTGTTCCACCAGTACAAGCCACATCACCAGTACGCGGATGCTTCTCATAATCAATATCCTCCTCCTCTGCGAATTCACCAGCATCAACTCATCATCACAATTCTCAGTTTTCCCAGCCTCAGCAGTATCACTCTCAACGTAGTTAAAACATGGAATCTTTCGAGGCTGCTCTTGTGAATCAAACAATAGACTTCTTGGCTCAACTTGTTAAAGTCCTAGCGAAGATGTCCCAAAAGCTCGAGGACCTCACTTCCACTGAAACTCCTATTCCAGATCATGTTGAGGCGAACCCCAATATTTCAAAAGAAAAGAGCATGTAGTTTGTGATATCTCTATCGATCCAACTGAGTCATGTATTTCAAATTATATATTGTTTAATGATGTGACTCTCAAGAGTAGTAGAGTATTGCAGCCATCAGTCACCGCTAAGGGGAAAGCAAAGCATCTTCTAGCAAATCATCTTCTACATCATCATGTCTAGTAGCAGAGCTGGGTGAGGAAGAAGATGATGGAGGAGAAGTACCAGCCACCCTCCACCACCACCAAGAGGAAAAACAACAAAATAATCAATAAAATAAAATCTTCCAAAAAGAATAGAAGAGCCAGAGACAAGAAGGGCGTGCACCGGAGGAGACATCCCCAACAATACTTCCAGCTCAGACCAACGAAGCCCGGACTCATGTGGATATGTCTTAGACTGTTTTGCATGGCGACCCATCCTCTGGCAAACCATCTGTAAATAATTCTATAGTAAAGAACAATGCATTTTCTTCTGTGAATATCCCATTTCCTGATACAACAAAAAATATCAAAAAACTAGAAATTTGAAAAATGCATTGTCCGACCCTAGTTTGGTTGAAATCATTGAAAATATTATTTTGAAAATAAAACTCATGAAGGCCATGGAATACATACTAGCGGTGAAGAAAGGATTGAAACAAGCATGTACCTCGAAGCATCAAAGTTGCAGGAATAGATGCAACAGAGGAGAGAAACACATCCTAACCATGGCCACGGTAAATGCTATCAGTGATCTCCTTTAGAAAAAGAAAGACAGGGGAGCTCCCAACATCAGATGCCAGATTTTCTACCAAGTTTTTGTGTGTACTCTGCTTGATAGAGGGTCTTCAAAAAACCTATTTCTCTCCTCACTAATGCAAGAATTTGGGCGTGAACCGCTTATACATACAAGAATGATCCTGCAATTGTAGATCAATTCGTTAAGTTGTTTGGAGGTCTATTGGGGGATGTTATCGTGACCATGCAGGACATGTGATTCCTAGTGGATTTTGTTATCCTCGATATGGACTTTCCTGCACTGTTACTCAAGGCACCCATTATTTTTTGTCGACCATTCCTTCGCACGACCAAGGAGGTTGTTAACTACGGGTCTAGGAAGATGACCTTCCGCTCCAGCACAAATAAATTCACCATAAATATGGTCAACGACTCAAAAGCCATATATGGATGGAGGGAATCCAGAATCATCCATTGATGATTGTGATATTGTTGATGTCAGCAATCCTTATCTTTCTCTGAATGCCATTGTCACACCGGAAATCCTTTATTATGAAAGGGACCTGGATAGTACAGTCAGCCCGTGCTTCCTTGCAGACTGGGAGACCGAGTCAGAATCCAAGTCACTGATCAGCATGTTCAAAGAAGATTCAAGCCAAATCAAACATGAGGAATTCATTGCATACATGTTCAGTATCTTGATATCAGAGCCAAGAGTGATAGAGGTGGATAACACCTCATTGAAATTAGCAGAACAACTGTCTACCAGCACAGTCTTTGAAGTAACCATGGAGCAAACTCTACAATTCCCTGAACTCAAGCAGCTCCCGACGAGTCTGAAGGATGCATTTCTTGCAGGTGAAGAACACATATCCGGTCATCAGCAGCATCATGCTGACCTCGAATCAAGAATCTCGAGAGAAGAACTGGAAGGCACTTGGTTGGAAAGTCACGAATCTCCGCAAGATAAATCTGGCTTTGTGTCCACACCACAAATACCATGAAGATGATTGCAAGCCATCTTGAGAACTCTATAGAAGATTGAACTCTAATCTTGGGGGCGTAGTTATGAAGGAAATCACGAAACGGTGTAAAGCAGGCTTCATTTATCCTATCTGTGATTCCAAATCAGCAAGCCCGCTACAATTTGTTCCAAAGAAATTAGGGCTCACTGTGGTTAAGAACATTACCAAGGAGAGGAGATCTCTACTCGAGTACCGACATCTTAACAAGTGTGTGTTGACTACTGCCGTCTGACTTCGCGACAAAGAAGGATCATTTCAATCTACCATTCATTGATCATGTTCTTGAGTGACTTGTAGGGAAAGAATACTTCTTCTTTATAGATGGGTATTATGTGCACAATCAAGTGGCGGTCGCCACTGAAGACCAAGAGAAAACACCATTCACCTACACGTTTGGTACTTATGCATTTCAAAGAATGCTCTTTGGACTCTGCAACGCGCCAGCTACTTCCCAAAGGTGCATGCTTGCCATCTTTGCTAGTATGGTTGGGAGTTTTCTCAAAGTCTTCATGGATGAATTCTCTAATTACGGTGACAGTTTTGATTCATGTCTCATGCATCTAGACATAGCACTACAGAAGTGTCATTAAGTTAATCTTGTTCTATCAAGGGAAAAGAGCCACTTCATGGTCACGGAGGGTATCGTGTTGGGCCATGTCATCTCCAAGCTTGGCATGGAGGTCGAATCGGCAAAGGTGGTTGTAATTGCTAAACTCAAGCCACCTCAGAATGTGAAGAATGTGAGGTCATTTCTTGGGCATGTTGGCTTCTATCATCGACTCATCAAGGACTTCATCAAGCTTGCCCGACCTCTTACAAAGCTTCTTTGCAAGGAGATCGAGTTCATTGTAGATAAGTGGTTCTCCAATTATTTTTTCAGCTGAAAAATTTAGTCACTCATGCTCCAGTCCTACAGCTATCTGATTGGTCTCTTCCTTTTGAGATCATGATGGATGCAACTGATTTCACAGTTGGGGTTGTTTTAGGATAAAGAAGAGACAAGATGCCCTATGCCGTTCACTACACCAGCAAAACATTAGATAAAGTACAGAGAAATTACACAGTAACAGAGAACGAATTGTTTGTGATTGTTTTTACTTTAGAGAAGTTCATATCCTACCTTCTTGGATCTAAAGTTATTATTTTCACTGACCACTCTGCTATCTGGTATCTTCAATAGAAGAAGGATGCCAAATCATGTCTACTCAAATGGAGCCTTCTACTGTAAGAATTCAACTTAAAATAAGAGATAAACCTGGAGTTTAGAATGTGGTAGAAGATCATCTATCCAGAATAGAATGCCAAGAGACTCGGGTGAGTAGTGCACTAATCATAGGGAACTTCCCTGATGAATCCATCCTCAACATTGGATCTCTCCCTTGGTACATTGATATTGAGAACTACCTCATCTCTGGGGTAGTTCAACAAGATTGGATGAAAATCAAGGACAAGTTCTTGTCGGATATTCATTTCTACTAGTGAGAGGATCCATACTTGTTCGGGGAAGGAGCGGATTGTATTTGGCATTGGTGTATTCCTCAGGAGGAGTACACAAGTATCCTTGAGCAATACCATGATGAATCTACGTTTCATCATCTTTATTCTATCATTTTGGCCTTAAAAACCCTAGTAAATGCGTGTAAATACTGTTAATTTAGGCATTTTAGCATGCATGCATTATGGTGTCAGTATTGGTTTTTAAAGCCAAAATTATAGAATAAAGAAAAGAAATAAAAAAGAATAAAATATTGTAAAAATGTTATGACCCGAAACCTGAGACCTAGGCATCTCGATGACTAGGTCGACAATGAATAAAGTAGGGGGAGATAAGGGCCAAAATACAATAAAATATCTTTTATTTAACCCATTCTTTATTCATTTTGGGACCTATTTTTGGTTCTACTTTTTATGCCTTAAATAAAGAAACTTTGTACATGAAAGACGTAGATAATTAAATATAGAAAAATACGAAATTGATTTCACTCAAAAATATTATACAGATAAAAAGTTATGGTATGAATAAAATCCCAGAATCCCAACTTCCCAGACCTGTATTTCCCTAATAAAAACTCACCTTTAATTTTATATAATTTTCAATAAGCTATTTAATGAAGGTGGTTTCGCATTTTGCGGAGCTACGGTTTGAAAGTTGAATCCTGGACCACTATTGTATAGTTGTACATATTAAAATATTCATTTTATTTATTATTCTTTTTTTTATAATTTTATATTTTTATAATTTTGTAAATATTATTTATAATATATATGTATTAAAATTAGAATAAAAACCTAAAGAAAATACAAAACTAAAATACTTATATTAATACATAAGTATAAGACCTATAAGTATACGTGTATAATTTATACTTCTATTTTATTAAGTGTACAAATTGCATCAGAAAAATAAAATAAAAATAGAGTTAACTGTATAAAAATATTTTATAAATTTATAAAATAAAAAACAAAATAAATAAATTAAATATACAAAATAAAAATAAAATAATAAAATATATAGATATGCATACCTATATAGACCTAAAAGGTAACTTATATTTTTATTCCTCATAAAAATAATTAAAAATCACCATAAAATACTTTATAAAATAACAAATATTTTTTATATAATAATAAAAAATTAATTAATTCGTTTTCTATTTTTAAAAAGGTTTTTTCCAGGATTTTTCCTGTTTGCCAACCAGGGGCCTGGAGAGTTGACCGGCGGGTCAACTCTCTCACCGACTCATGTAGCCTTGTCAGAGATAGGTTTTGACCCATCTTCACGATATTTTGGGGGCCACGCCTTTCATCATCTTGCGTCCCTTCCTTCTTGCGATTTTTTCCTCGATCAGTGGTGATTCACGCCCAAGGGTCTCCTTGAGCTGTGGAGCGCTGCATCGAGCTGACACCATCGATTTGTGAGCCACCCCGACCACTCTTTCAAAAACCACCCACCACTTCCTTTTCCTCTTTGAACCCTCTTTTGACCCGATTTTCCTCCATTCTTTGGGCCCTGGATTGAGTGACGTGACAGGTAGCTCTCCGGTCGTCGATGGGTGAGGATTAGCAGGCCGAGGAGCGGCTCCACCCATCTCCGGCCAAGCTTGGATGTGAGGTTTTATCTCGCCGTTTCTAGCTCGAGGTTTGTGTTTTATCTTGTTTTCTTTGCATCTGTAGGTTAGTCGTAGTCTTAGGATCAATCCCCTCTTTTCTCTTCGTATTTCACTCGTCGGATCATCGTCTCCTCCACCTCGCCGGAGCTTGCTCCGGCAAGCCCCCACTTTCACTATTTTCGTTGGATCCACCAGTCAGGAGGGTCGAGGAACTTTGCCCTCGACCTCCTTAACCCTTTTTTCAGGTCAACGAGACCCCAGTGCACCTGGAGCTCATTTTGGGAGGTCGTTGTGGTTCGTGGAGCACACAAGCTCCGCCGGCCTAGCGCGCCAACTCCGGATCTTGCGGAGGACTTTTGGAGCCTCCAGCATATTGTGGACACCCTACAGGAGAGGATCTGGCTGTTTTGAAGCGCCAAGGACTGCCGGAGAGGCTCGATTCGGCCAGGGAAACTTCGCAGCGGCATAGTTCCTCCCGACTCTTCCTCGTGCCGCCTCCGCCGTAGGATGAAGGCCTGTTCTTGAAGGTGTACAACTACCGTCAGATAGCACCCCAATCCTGATCGTCGATCTTCAGCCGGGATCTGATCTCAGCCGTTGGCAGCCGAATGGGCATCACGCTCTCCCATGCTGACACGTGTATAAGTGAAGAGCTACGTGTTGTCCGATCCGCTTGGGGTGAGGGCATTTTGCATTTTCACCCTCCCCGTTTTTGTATGTAGTAAATAGTACTAAAGCTTTCCTTTGCGGTTCTAGAAGTTTTGTAATATTTATAAGACAACCCCTGACCTTTTGGCTATTGCATGTGGGTCCCCAGCCACGTCAGCTCACGTGCCTGCGCACGTGAGGCTTAGGCATTTTGCGTGGAGACCATCGGAACTTAGTATATTTAAGTTTGGTCTAGGAAATATTTATAAAGGCTAATATTTCTTGGATATTTTTGCATAACCGCCCTCAGTCTTTTGAAAATTGTTTTTAGGTCCCTGTCAGTCACGTGCCCCGTGCACGTGAATTTGGGAATTTTGCGTGGAAGGGCTTGCAGTTTTAATTATTTCTAATTGGTCAAGAAGTTTATAATCTAGTTATATAATTTCTGGAAGATTTGCATGCGAGCCCCTGGACTTTTCTATATTTACAAAATCGTCCCTGCAAGGAGTGTATATTCTTGATGTTTCCTTTATTTATTGCATGCATCTCTAAATTGCTAAAAAAACCAAAAAAATAATAGTAAGCTCCAGTGACATTGTGTTTTAACGTCCCATTTTTGTTTCGCATTTTTATTGCATTTTAATATTTATAAAAATTCAAAAACACGCATTTTCTCTAATGTTTGCATTATAAAATCCATAAAAATTATAAAAACACGTTAACAAATTCCCAAAAAAATATATATTTTGCGTCTTTTAGTGTGTTTTAACTTATTCCTAAAAACATTAAAAATTATAAAACAAAACTCCTAAAAATTAGAAAACTCTAAAAATCTTCATAAAAATCCTAAAAATTCCATAAAAATCCTAAAAATATAATTTTTGTCTCTGAATTTCTTTGTTCTATTATTTTATTTTAAAATTAATTTGAGGAATTTTGGACTCTGATTTATATATTTCATCCTCATTTAAATTTCGGCCAGCAATTTATTTCACTGTTTACTAGTATTTTTGCATTTAAAAATACCAAAAAATTAGGAAAAATATAGAAAAATCACAAAAACATTAGAAAATTATAAAAAATCACAAAAATAATTTATTTTCTGAATTTTGATTATTTTTACCTAATTGTATAAATACTTTATCCTTCTCTTTCTTACTTTGTATATATATTCTATTTAAAGAAAAAGAAAATATAAAAAAATATAAAATATAAAAAGAAAATAGAAAATCAGAAAATTAAAAATCAAAATATAAAAATATAAAATCAAAAATTAAATAAAAAAATATATAATTAAAAACCCACAAAAAATAGCATTTCTAGACAAATTGATCGCATTCATGGTTTTGTGCATTTTGCCCCATTCTACCTGTCTACTCCCTGTGTTCGACCTGTACACATACTTGCACCTGTACACATCTTTGTTGTAGAGTTATAATAAATTTTAACTCCACATTCACCTTCATTGCCTTATTTGATTGTTGTGGGTTAATTGTTGTTTGAATTTCAGATTTCGCGTGAAGTCAAATCAGCGACTGTTGATTCGCCTTGTAAATCGATACGACCTCCCGATTTTCACGTTCAACATACCATAAGCTTAAATATAGTGGATACAATTCTAGAAATAGAACAACAACAAAGATACTACAGTATGGCCTCTGGTATCCCACACTATTTATGGATGCAAATGACTATGTGAAAGCCTGTACCGACTACCAAAAAATGGGAAAACCCTTGGTGTTAATGATGGCATGCCCCTAAAACTTATTCATATATCATATGTGTCTGATGCATGTGGCATTAATTTTATGGGTCTATTTCCTAACAGTCAGAGCTTTGAATACATCCTGCTTGCCATAGATTATGTGAGTCGATAGGTTGAACCTATCCCTGCTTGATCCACAAATAGCACAACAGTCTGCAGATTTCTGAAAGATAACATCATATCGCAGTTCGAGATATTGAAGATACTGATTTTAGATTGATGTAGTCACTTCATCTATAAAGAGGTCAAGAAATTAATAAAGGAGTACGTCATCGATCATCGAGTCACATCTCCTTATCATCCTCAGACAAATGGCTTGGTAGAATTGTCCAACTGAGAAATCAGGACAATCCAGCAGAAACGTGTGAGCCCAGATTGTAAAAACTTGTCACAACTTCTGGACTCAGTTCTCTAGGCATATAGAACCGTCTACAAGTCTCATCTGGGCATGTCACCCTACCATCTTGTCTATGGCAAGCCATGCCACCTTCCCGTAGAATTAATTCACAAGTCACTTTGGGCAATGAATATTTGCAACCTTGACTCGCAGAAAGGTGGTCAATAGAGAAAAATGTAACTGAACAGGGTCCTTGAATTCTGAGATTATGTGTGTGACAACAACTTTATGTATAAAGAGAAGGTCAAATACTGCCACGACAAGCACATACGAAGAAAGACCTTCGAACTATGATAGAAAGCATGGTTGTTCGACATGAAGTTGAAGATTTTTTCATGGAAATTGAAGAGTAAATGGATAGAGCCATATATAGTCAGAACTGTGTGTAACAATGGAAGGGTTCTAATATAAATTTTGCCATCTGATGCACAAACCTTCATTGTCAACGATCAGTTGCTTAAGCCATATTTAGAGTACGATAAATTCCTGGTCGTTGTCGACTATGTTCAAGTAGTTTTTTATGATGAATTTATTGCTTCAATAGCTTCAGTGGAGATGGAGAATGCTCCCCAAAATATCTTGGATTAGTTTTCTTCTTTTCTTCTTTTCATTTTAACTTTTCTATTTGTTCATTCTTCCATGTGGTATTCATCCCATTCATATGTGCTATACTTAGGATATGATTCATATTAAGTATAAGGGAGTGAGTAGAGAATATAAAACCCTATATAGACTAAATAATATGCATTCTTATATATATTTATTAATATTATTATTAATTAGAAAATCATAAATATATTTTAAAACCTTTAAAAATAAAAAGAACTATTTTTATTTATATTTTACTGAATATTTATATATTTATTATTATATATATCTTATATAGTATTCATTTTATACATAATAGTATATGCATATATATATATGCTTACATTGTATTAAAAAAAGAAATAAAAAATCAGAAAAATATAAAAAAGAATATAAAATTGAAATAAATAAAATTGTTAAAATATATATAACATTAAAAACTATAAAGTCTAAATATCATTAAAAACCAACAAAAAATCAAATGCAGAAAAAGTACAAAAATAGTTGTTTATTCTTTGTAGACAATAATTATTTACCTATCACCATAGCTCTTTGTGGTTGGACCTGCTACACTTATTAACTATACACATATTTTGTAGACTTAAAATAAAAATAAAGTTTGACTCACACATTTTCATAAGTTTATCTTAGATTGTAGGTTGAATGTTGGTTTGATTAATTGGTGACATTCTGAGTACTGCGAGAGCGGCCGACACAACGATTGTCGTACACAACTTGTCAGGCACCATAGGCCCTCCAAGATCAGGCATTAAGAACCCCTCTCCGATCTATCTATCAACTCCTAGATCTTATGTTTTATGTTTTACTAAAATACTAAGAAAAAATATATGCTATTGCATATCTAAGATAATGTCCTGATGAAATTGCATGGACAACTTGTTTAAGAATATTAGGTTCGTTTAGTTAAGATATGTCGGATGTGAACATGAGAGAGAAAGAAAGAGGAGACGTGCATAATATTTATGCCAATTGCCATAGTCGTGAACATGAGAGAGAAAGAAAGAGGAGACGTGCATAATATTTATGCCAATCGCCATAGTCGTTACTGGTTGGGAAATAAAGTCAAGGAACTTAAAATTTGTTATCATTTTTCTTTCAATGTTGTGGATAACTTCATGTTCTAGATGAATTGGGGTCTCCTTATACGTTATTATATTGATGGATCAAAGAAATGATTGGATAATTACAACTAAACAAAATGAACTAATTGTATTCTCTCACATATGAAGAACGTGTGTAAACATATCATGTACTCACGAATATGTATGTATGTATATAAATATGTATGTATGTATGTATAAAGTGCAATTGGAATAGTAGATTTAATGTATCATGCAACGAACCACTACAAAGAATCAATCAATATTGCATATTTACGTGCATTGATGAGATAGGATAAGCAATGAATATGTATGGAATGAAATTATGTCTTCCAATTGTACTTGGAAATGATTCTCTAATACTATATGATCTAGATATCAAAGTATTCTATATGATTAGAATGGATCTAGTATATAAAAAAGAGATATGACTATCTTTGCGATTTGGATAATCAACCCGTTGACATGGTGTTTGGATAGATGGAGTAGGTGCCTCGAGGGATTGGGCATGCACTCTCGGTGGTCTCGGGTAGAAACTTAGGCACCATGAACCCAACAATTGCGTTGGTTGGGGACATGTTGCTTGGCACACTGAGGAGTCACCACACGGTGTTCAACATAAGCACTAAGGAGCCTTTAACCCATTGCTTCGAATATAGGACAAGTGGTAATGGTTGGTAATCTATTATTTTGCTTGTTTACTTAGGGTTAACACTCGTGTAATAGCTAGTGTATGCCACATTGGTTGGTATCCAGGTGAGAACCCTATGACGGGAGTTCAAAAAATATGATAAATGAAGCTGGGAATGAAACATGTCTCATGTGCATAAGGAGGATTAGGATTATCGTGCTGATTTCGACTTTGGTACAAATGATCTTAGTAACCGGTGCCCTGACTCATGCCCCATGCCACAATGGACTCTTACACATGTGTAGTGGGGAAGTTCGTGATGATTCACGGATTGGAACTTGATTTGGAGATCAGAACCAAAGTTAGGTAAGTGAAGCTAAGTGAACATGTTAAGAATTTAGTTAGGATGCATTGTACCTCATCCCATACCTATGGATCCACCCCAAACCTAAGGTATTTTCATCGCCTTAGAGTCATAGTGTGAGGTATCACATGGACTAAGATCGTAGACTATCCATGAAGTTTGGGTTATTCAGATCTAATGAAGATGACCTGAGTTGTATTTCTTTATGAGGATGGTCTATCTAGTTGTTTCCTTTGTACAATTCTTTAGTACCTTGCTTGGTGTAATTTTTATATCGTACTAGGGAACTTTGCTCATAATGTATACGTATGTTGGAATCCACAAGTCGTTAGAAGCAGCTTCAATAGTGAGCAGCTTGGAGATACTTCTTTTTGTGCAGCTATAAGTCGACTTGTGGTACAATATTTGCAGCTAGAATTTCTTACGTTACTTTACTTGTAGTATTTGAGACATGTCATGTAATATGTATATATGTACAATAGTTTTGGATGCATACTGCAAACATGTAATATTTTTGTGGTCATGGATCATAATTAATTGAATGATGGACATGTTTTACATGGAAGTAAATTTTAAATTCCAGTCTTTATACAAAATACTCTTGCTTATGTTTATACCATGTGTTCAAATGTGGAAATGTATGTGTGTGGAATCGATTTGTTGAGTACCCAGATCCTAGAGGGATGGTTGTCGCAGTTTGGTATCAAAGTAGTGGTACTCCATTCCACGTATATCATTTCTCATTGATGTTTGAAATACTCGATAATGTCTCAGAGTGGTCTGGCCCAACAAGAATCCTACAGAGAATATCATATTTTATATACATGTACATATGTCTCTCTTAAGTAAAGCAAGTATTAATTCTCTAGTTCTTTCTGTAGAATCTCAGCACCTCGCATAGATATGGTTGTGGCGCAACAACTGGTCTTCCTTGTATAGGTCGTGCAGGACATCTAGTAGCGCTAAGAGATGACCGAGCAATGACTCCAGCAGCAGGACGATCCCTCCTACCATCTCTCTCATGATGGGGAGAAGAGCATGGACCTATCATTATCTATAGCGCCTGAGCAGATGGAGGATGTAGATGCTTTACAAAAGCATCAAAGCACCTGTGCAACATATCAACGGGTAATTGAACCATAGTTCTTTAGTACCACCATAATTGATGGTGTAGAACTGTGGATGGTACAAGTGGCAAAGGTTCTGAGGATGATTTATGCACCTGAGGACACTTAGGTATCTTTTGCAGATTACTCGTTTGCTGGGTACGCACAGCAGTGGAGGAGTGCCACTAAGGAGCACTTGAACGAGCCAATTACTTGGGATGTCTTCTTTGATGAGTTCCATATAGAGTTCTACGCGGACCATTGGGTAGAGGATAAGAGGAGAGAGTTCGTCGAGGTTATCCAAGGGTCGATGACAACCCAAGAGAACTTGAACCATTACACAGTGTTGTCTCACCACTCCTTTGCTACTACAGCTTATCCATAAGAGAACTTGCAAAAGTTCATTTGGGGGATGCATAAGGAGGTCCAGGACAGACTCTCCACTTTGGACCTTACCTCCATGATGAATGTATGATTCATCACTAAAAAAACTAAAAATAGAGCTCCATTACTTAGTCATTAATTGAAATTAATCATTTAAATTGTATTTTTATCATTCATGCATATCTGAATAATACTATATTTTTTTAGTATTCATAATTGCATAAATAAGAAGTCCAAAAATCTTGTGCATTATCACATGTATATACCGTAACTTATTTTTTTTATTTTTAATTATTTTGAACTT